>JANHGN010003366.1:0-19324 GCA_024605025.1 Megaceryle maxima
GCCCACCCCGCCACTGACGGTGCCCCTTTTCCTCTGCCGCCCCTCTCTGTTCCTAAATAAACCCCACCACCCCCAGCCCGCCCCCTCCCTCCTTCATCTGCACACCATTTGGCATCCTCCTTCGGCATTTCGGCCCCCCCCGCACTCTTTTTATGCGCCCTCCACTCCCGCCCAGACCGACCCTTCACCCCCTCCACGCCCCGCATCCCTGGTGCAACCGGATGACAAAAATCAAAGCTGGTTCCAATTTACCCCAGTTGTCTTCCTTTGAACACTCATAAGGTAGGTATGGTGGGATTCTGCGCTCCCACTCCCCATGTGTTCAGTAAGGTGCCTTCTTCCCCACCCTCCCCTCCTCTCTTTCTTTTCTTTAATTGGCTCTATCTTGATGTGCACTTGTTTTGTTTTGCCTATTTTACCATTGTGGACGAGGTAGGCAGAGAAAGGAGCGTTTGACTTGGTACGTCTCTCTGATTTTTGGTTTTGGTTCCCCCCTCCCCCCCCCTTCCGAGGTTAATTTGCATTTGAGGTCTAATTCATATTTCAGAATCCTGGCATTTGAGGGCCGTATAGGGACAGGGCATTCATTTCTGCTTCGGAGGAGACCCTCCTGTATTTACTCTTCTCCATATAATTTCATTGTGTTCACAAGTGACAGGGATTTGCATCGGTTATTTTGCAATTTATTTTTTTTTAAAGACTTGGATCAAATTTAAAGAAAAAAAATCTGATTTCTTAAATTGCAAAGGGAGCAAATACCATTCATCAAAACCAGGAACATGTATTATTATCAATGTTGCAAACTTTAAGGCACAGACTATATATTCATATAAACGTATTCATCTGCATTCCTTGGAGCTGGGTTTCTAGCTCCTGCACATCCGATTTTGATGACAGTCAGAGAAAGTCGACTGTACAAATACTGAGGTGTATTTATAGTCCCTTACATCTATTTATAGGTGATGTTACTGATGTTTGCTGCTCTTGCTTACAGCGCTTTGTAATTATTGAACTCCTGAAAGGCATTCCATAGGCTTAGATGATGCTTTAGTCATTAAAGATTTTTAGCCTGTCCAGGTATCCTTCCATCCACACCTCTGGAAATAGTTACGTGGCCATGTGGACTTTATGGAAAGATTATGAAAGGTACATGGTCATATAAAAAGGTTCTGTTTTATATCCACGGTTCTTTCAGTTCTTTGGATGTTACGAAGAATCCGTCTACATTTAGGCCTTTATAGGTCCTTTAAGGACTTCCTTCACATATTTTATTCGTATCTATAAAATGAATTTTATTTATATATATAACGTTTACATGAATGGCATGTGTTGCATAATATGCATATGAGGCATTTCAAGTATTTCCACACGCACACGAATTTATTTTCCACGAATGTGTATATATGATGTGTGTATATATAATGCCTACGTGCGTGTTTATACACGTGTTTGATGAAATATATGCTGGAAGAGAAAATTAGCCCAAATAAAAAATGTTCATACAGGAAAAGCTGTTAAGGTAGTTCACTAAGAGTTTACATCTGGTGCCTTGCAAAGTCACGTAAGTTACAGACTTTACTGTAAATATCTCCCCACACCCCATCTCAGTACAAAAATATTTGTGCATATATTTGTCCTTCTAGAACTAACGAAATAGGGCTATGAATTATGCCTAAGAAGATGCCACTAAGATAAAAAAATCTTATAAAATAGTAATGGAATATGGAATTTTTTATAATGATAACAACTTTAGCATGATTCTTGGCATAAGCAATTTAGTGCAATTTCATTTGTCTGAACCAGAATGATATTACAAAGTGAATTAATAGAACATTAGTACTGAAAAAAAGAAACACTTCTTCCTTTGAAACATGAAGTGCCACTAACTTGAGATGAAACCTGAAAGTCAGTGAATAATATATGGGAAATATTAATATTTTAAACATATCATATTTAAAATTGCTGTGAACTTAAACAAGGTTTTGTATCAAGAAAAAAACCAAGTAATTCATTTTAGGTTCCGATTTCATACGCAACGTTTTACAAATGAAGCAATTCACTAAAGAAGTGAAGGCAGGTATGTAAGTTTGTTTTGTTATTTTGCACGTGAAATACGATCATTCTGGAACAGGAATTTAATTTGAGAAAAGATAAAAAAAACATTTCTTTTATTTTTTCTACCGCGCTGCAAGGAAAATATTTTTAAGTAGCTGATTAATGAGATGAAATGAACTGATACAGCCCATAATACCTGCATGGGCTTTTATACCTCGTGAAACCACACCACAATGGGACCTTTATAAAAAGTATGCGGTCAGATAATGCAATCATATTTTAAGTGTAGAATGGGAGTTGCTACGATCCAGGTTGGTATTGTAAAGAGCAACCCCTCTGGCACTTGGTATCGCACAGCTCCTGCAAGGAAAGTTAGTAGAGAAAGTGGAGCAGGGTTGAATCCCAGCACTAAGGCTCAGGGACAAATTGCCTGCCTCGCCACTGGTTTTAGTGGGGAGAAAGCATAGCCCTAGCCCTTGGTCCTCTCCTCAGTACAAGGTCTATTGACTCCCATGTTTCACTGCTCTGTTTTTTTCTGCTTCCTCTGGAAGCTGAACCTTGTGCTCCTCAAGACGGGCCAAATCCTGCTGGACTCATTCATTGAAACCACCCGGAGTTTCATCTCACCGGAATGAGCAGGATACGGCCCTCAGACCACTCCCTGGTGTATCTCCATTGGACCTTAGTATCAATGGAGGGATGCTTTTTTGCATCTATTTGATGTGGATGGAGTCCTGTCTGAGGGCCACAACTGCCTTTGCCCTTGCACCTGAGTCATCTAAGGGGTAGATCTTCCCTGCTTTGGCTCTGGCAAATGAGGCCAGCAGTAACTGCAGTTGCTACATATGATACGTAGGATATTACATGACTGGGTGTTTTGAACAGTTGGGGAAAATAATGCGTCTTTGCGCCGACGGAAAGCGCTGGATGTGTATGGGCTTAGAGGAAAGGGCAGTTGCATGTTCCGGGAAAGACTCAGGCTGTCACGAGGACTGTACGTAGTTGAGAACTGTCTTCTTAAAGGACAGCAAAAGTCTGGTTAGTCCGTAACCTGGTTCCCACCAGGAGCCAGTTGCAAGTGCGACAGAAGAAGGCAGGTTGTTGGCGGTGGGGAGGGCACACACTTGTCACCTGCCACCCAGCAGATCTCTTTTCTGACCACTTTTGTCCAAAGCCCTGGGACGTTTGCTCTGCTTCCCCTGATTATCTCCCCTTCATTTCAGTAGCTTGTATTTTCATTACAAATGCCCAACACCCTTCTGAAACTCACTGCAGATATTTTAAATTCAGAATAACTGTGAGGGAAAAAAAAAACCCAAAAAACCAAAAACCCACGCTTTTCCTTAAAAAGGAAAAACAGTTTTACCATTTTATCACAAGCTGTTTAAATATACATTTCTCTGCTGTGAAATAACCTTTCTTTCCACGTTTATACACATATGCACAATGCTAACTCATAGCAGAAACAACATTTTAAAACACTGTGTCATGCTTATAGGATAATTATTAATCTTGTCAGAATAAAAAGCATACTAAAAGTACTCCATACAAAGGTTTGTGCCTTAACGTTTTTGAAAGTTTTTTTTTAATTTTTTTAAGTAATCAGAGATGTCATAACAGAGGATGAAACTACACAATATATAGCACATAGTAAAAGTATATGACTCCTACAGGACTATTTAGTAATGTACAAAGATTATTTTTTCTCCTTTTGGTTAGCAGACTACTTGATGAAAAGATGTTTTTATTTTTATTCCTGCTCGTGTCTTACAGTTCTACAAAGATGATGTGAAACTACAAATTCCAAATTTTAGTAGCTGTAAATGGTATAAAAATAAGGAAATGTTCATGATACGTATCTAGAGGGATAAATACACAATAATCATGCAATCTGATATCAGAAAGAATAACTATCTGACAATAAAACCAATGCCAAATGCAAACAGAGTAATATCGTTCTAGTGAGAAAGACAGCAAATAAAATGATACAACAGAAAGACACTTCTGAAACTCTCTGTTTAGATCTTTTCCATTTGAATGCAATGCTCTTTTTTACTGTTTTGTGATCACTGAGATACTATGAGTGACTAAGTTAGTCAAAACTTTTCTGCCTTGATTTTCATATCCCATATCTACAAATCCCAAAGTGTAACTGGTAGCAACCCCATTTAATGTTCAGAAGGTGTGGTTTTGTTTTTTTTTTTTTTCCTGTCCACTGCTTGGGTTTTGCTTGAGATCTGATTTTGCATACTCTTGACTCGTGTGCTTTAATTTCTGGGGCATGTGAGCAGTGTTTGTAGGGTCATCTACTTATTTTGTGAAGGAGAGCCAGCATTTTCATAATGAGGTCTCACATAGGGTCAGAAAAACAGGCTGTTTTTCAAAGGCATTGGGCATTTCCCCCTTCATTTGACTTCAGTGAGAACTGTGAAAACTCGGTATTAAAAAAAACCCAAAAAACCCCAAAAAGTGGCCACTTTTCTTTATAAAGTCAAACATGGACATCGAAATCTGACTTTTGGTATCTCTGGCTGAACAAAAATAAAGGCAAAATGCTCTTGCAGGAAAATTGTGGGTTTATTTGTGTATAGGTTTAGCATCAGCCCTGCAGGTATAAACCACAAACCTGCCGTTCCCCGTGTGATGACTGTTTGCTGTGCCTTTTCATTCAGAGAGGTAGGAGAAAAGATGAAGCTACTACCAACCTAAAAACCCCCAGACATCAATAATAGAAAATTTTCTTCTTTACTCAGTTAAGAAAATAAGAAGTCTGGAGTCTGTATGGGATGAATTATGATTATTATACCAATGGCTGACGAGAGGAGAATGTACTGTAGGTGCCTCTGTGCTGGGGAACCCCGTAGCAGGTTGTGTGCACCTGGGGTTACGGGCTTTTCTTCAGAAGAGGAGAAGCAAGAGAACCAAAACCTGTGGCTGGTTATCAGTCAAAGCCTCCTCAGTGCAACACCACCAAGTTTTGGCCAGATGGTGTTGTGCCGGAAAGGGGCCCAATCCCAAGTTCTGCTCAGCCCCAGTGCCCACACTTGGGGGATAATTTCTTTGTCTGCAAGCGGTGGGTGAAACTGTGACCCTCATCCCAGTAAAAACAGGGACAAGCTGGTCCCATTGCCCCCCGGCATGAGCTGGAGTCCCCAGGGTGGGAGTAGTACCCCTCTTTGTTGTTCTGAACCCATATGGATGGGGCATCCCAGCTCCCACTTTGCTCTTTGGCTTCATCTCTAACCATGCTGCTAGGTTTTAATTTTACTTTAAATCCTGGCTTTGTCTAGAAATGATTGGGCTGTTCTCAGCACTGGCTGTCTTGGTAGGTTTGAAATTCCTGGGAAACCTCAGTACTGGCATTTTATAAACACAGTAAGCAAAGCACGTTGGAATATTAGTGGGTGAAACACATTTTAAAGGGGGACCATCACTTTGTAATTTTGACTGTTAAAATATATTGCCTAGGGGCAGTCTGGGGGAGTTGCAGCAAAGCCACAAGTGTTTTTCCCAATTTAAAGCTTCTAAATTTTTTTTTTTTTTTTTCTTTTCCTGCCACTGTGAAAGATCCCTGGAGACAATAGGGCCTGTGACACTGAGGAACAGGTTATCTTGACTGCACAGGGAGTGCCATAAAAAACCACAAAATGGACACACAGAATGAAACACAACTCCCTTCCCTTCTTTCCCATTTCTCTAATTTCTGGCATTTATAGTAGTTACATCAGCAGTGGGTAAAAAGGAAAAAGAAAAAAAAAAAAAAGGCAGATGCAAACGTGGTCCCTAAACTGACAGAGCCTCTTTAAAATTGCTTGAAGAACCATCTCAGAGAAGAAAAAAAAACCCAAAAACATACTACACTGTTCTGGATTTTATTTGTTTAAATGCAAATTTATGGAGCTGGCCACACACCAAAAATTGGAGAGTTTGGTACTGCAGTTGCTTTGGTGTATTTTTCAGCATTGTAATGGGCTACAGGGAGACAAAGGAGAATATGAATATATGGCAGTTGATATTTAGATTTGGGTGACATTTTTGCTTGTTGTAACTGTCATTTTTAAAAATCCATTTTCTTTCTATCATGCTATTGAATCACAGCAGACATTGGTGTAGAAAAGCTGGAATTATTTAATAACCAAAATTAGAAGGGATTTTTGAACTATATTTCTCATTACCAAACTCTCTACTGATGAAGAATCCCGAGGTCCAGGCTTAAACTCTCCCACAGGGGAGAGTAAGCTGTTAAAGAGTGAGATGATAGACAGACCTCTTCGTCACCCCTCCAAAACATTCTCTTTCTAAAGCAGTAGAAAGCAAACCCTTTCACAGAGCAGCGAAAAGCGAGCTGAAGCACGACACTACTGTCACACCTTTCACCTTCTGCTTTTTTCAGGAGTCTGTCCCTGATTTTAACCCAAGGGAGCGCCTCTGGGCAACGGCGTGTCCGGCGCTGGCGTTTGCCCGCTGAGGAAGAGGTGTGCCTGCCCTTTGTCCCTCACCTGCAGATGGCTTGAATGCTTTTACTTTTCCGAGGCGAGCGCTTCCCAGTAGGCTGCATTCAGAAAGTGTTTTTCATAGCATTAGTACAGAACTGAGTTACAAAAGAATATTAATCTAATACATTCCAAAATTCAAATATGTGTGATTAATAAGCATTATTATCTATAAATAAGGCTCTAATGATACTTTGGCAGTGTTGTAAACACAAGAATCAGAAGCAATTATTGTGATTATTGTTCTGCAAGTACTTTCCATGAATACCAAATGGATATTACTGTCCAGCTCCTTGGCACATGGAAATCCTGTAAAGAAACAGTTGTCAGTCAGTAAGGTCTGGCCGGCTGCTGTTAACTATGTTTGTCTAAAACGCAGCATACCTAAAGACAAAGCCTGCAAGTTCCTGGAAGCGAGATGACTGATGAGTCGAAAAATTCTTTGTCTTTTGCAACCCCCCAAATGATGTTAAATAAAGCCTATGAGAAAGTTTTCACATCCTGTGAGATGAACTGTTTGTGTAATGGCTGTGATTAAAAATGGAAATGGATTCCCTGCCAAAAAAAGCTGCCCTTCTTTGTGTGAAACCCAAAAAGGTGAGAACGTCCCAGCTGAAAGGTGGCATGAAAATAATGACAAGGACCCCCCCCAGCCATCAGAGGTAACCCACAGCTAGTTTTCAAGGTCGCAGGAGGAAAGGGGTGTTTATCCCTGTCATGTTTACCCAGTTTCTACAGGTCCCATAGACTTGAGTCACACGGGTGGCTGGGTCCCACTTGCTGTGACACCCCGACTCGCCTTCCTTTGGCAGTCTCACCTCCCTCACCAAACCTCACCACTTTAGACGGCGCCAGCCAACAGCAGCATTTTGTGGTGGGTGTCATGTTGTTCTTCAGATGCCAGGGTGTCATCGCGAGCGGGAACAGTGTGGGTCTGACTCTCCGAATCTGCAGAAAGAAAAAGAAAAAAAAAAAAAAGAAAAAAAAAGAAAAACCAAACCCCAAACAGTAAGCTCCACTTTCCAAATGTGTTCGATTTTTCTTTCCTCTCCTTGATATTTGGGGCGTGCAGCACCCTATACCATGTGGTTTAACATTTTGTTCTCTATTTGTAGGTCAACATTTCCATGATTAAACTTCATCCTTTATTCAGCCTGTTCTGGCTAGGCTTTGCAGCACATGTGATATAAGCTGTTTTCACAGCTAGTAGGCCAAATCTTACTCTGGATAAAGGAGCCAAACATATGTGACTGAGTCAGACACTTAAATCAGCTCCCTGGTAAATGGGAGATAATTCCAGGTGCAGTGTTGAACACTGAGAACCAAAAAAGTGGGAAGGGTGGCCAGCATTCCTCTGTGTGGGAAAGGAGACATCCTATGCACACAGACAGTGAAATCATAGCCCTGCCCGAATTTTGCTCTCCCACATTTGCCTGAGGGTATGGAACCGTCCTCACTGAAGTCCTTGGGCATCTTTCCATTGATTTTGGTGGGCTTGGGATCAGGCCAGCTTGGGGCTGGCTCAGCTGCAGCTGAGCATGGGATGGGCTTGCACAGGAGGACGATGAGGTGGGAGGAAACAAGGCCCTTCTTGGAGAGCCCACCTTGCGCTTGCCACGTGCACAAGGAGGTTGCTGGGGTGGCATGGAGCACCCTGCCTAAGGCACCATGTTTCTTTCGCTCACTGTCTCTTCATTGCCCTTACCTATCCGGCTTGTGTACTGACCGACGCTGGTGACTTTTCTTTCACTTGATGGCAGGTATCAGTTACTCTTGTGTGGGGTTGGACTGGGTGACTTCTCCTCGTAAAGCAGTGGAACAATGCCTGGAAGTGCTGGCCACCTGAAGTGAGCGTTTCCCAACCCAGTAATCATCATCAGAGCAGATGATTTGTGGTAAAGGACTCTTTCTGGCTCTCTGGCCACCAGCACTCCTTCTCCTGTCCTTCTTTGCCATTGCGTGGTAACTCTGGTAAGTACAGGGAAGCCTACAGGGCTTGTGGAGTGCAGACAGAAGAGCCAGATGAGTAAAGTGAGTGTCATTGTATGATCCCGAGCTGCTGTGTCATTGCTGTGTGACATTCCTACCTTCACCAGGTCCTGGACTGGTCCTGGCTGCTGGGCTGCTACAGGGTTGAGTAGTGTAAATAGCAAAGGATTGCTCCTGCAGCATGTCAGGGAAAGACACGTGTTCCTCGAATGGGCAAGGCTGTACCCATAGTGCTGCAGAGAGAGGAATGTGCTGCTTCTGTTATTTGGTGATGAACTGCAGCACTGCATGAGGGACCTGGCAGTGAATAGTTTCTCTCAGGAATAAACCCCTCCAGAGCTCCACTTGGGCTGACTCCCTCAGGTAAAGGAAATACTGGCATTGTAGATAGCAGGATTTGCACTGGCTTTTGCTTTTATTTATTTATTTATTATGGCACCCATCCTTTAGCTTTTGTTAATTTTCTTTGATTTTTTCAATAGTCCTTTATTTTTTTAATTTTTTTTTCCTCATTAAAAAGCAGCCCCAAACATCTCCTGAGCAAAACTAAATCTACCTGCTAGATCTTCAGTGGATAAGCTCAGATAATGAATACTGTGGCTGTGTGAGCACTGTGCTACCTGCTGTTTTGAATAATCCTGTCCTGATAACACACACCGTGGCATGCAGGAGGAAGTGGATGCACCACCCTGAGGCATTGAGGACCTTCCTCATGGTTGGGCAAATCCCTGGGCATGCGTGTGGGCATCTTCTTGACTTCTCCGCTATTGCACTGGGCAGAAAAGCCTGCTGGTTACAAGAAGAAAGTTGCTGAGGACTTTAAATAGAGGGCAAGTGCCTTCAGTGCTTGTCATGGGGTTAGGGGATGCTGTCCTGACGTGAGGCACGGAAGTAGATGATCTGGGCTGGTGTGCCTGGGAACATGAAATGGTGCAAGGCAAAGGGAGGATGAATTGTACACTCCTGGAAAGCAACAGGGAGAGTATCACGATTCTGCCATCAACTGGCGTGAAAGTTAATCATGAACGTGCTGGAATAAATCCATGCGTGCTTCAAAGACACATTGGTGTCAAATTAGTGGAAAGAAGAGGGGAATTCAGGCCAACAAGATCTGCCGATAGGGTCAAGTGACCTCCCTGTCCCTAAGTCTGCCTTTTGGAAACACAAACTGCACTTTGTTTTCACTTCTAAAAGTGTGAGCCAAATCGGGATGCTTGCAGAAAGCAAGAGGAGTGGAAGAAGACGGGAAAGTCCTGTGGTCAGGGTGCAAGAGGATCACACCACGGTGCAGTGATGTGAAGCGTGGGAAAAGCAAATGAAGCTTTTTCTCTGTGGTTATTTAGACGAAGGAAGTTGTTAAGCCACCATTTTCTTATTCTTAAATAACAGTCCCCCTCCTCCATGGTGTAAAAGATCTTGGGATCGCCCAGTAATGAACTGAGACCATGGTACTAGATGTATCTTCCAGTTAATGAAGAGACAGTGTATTTCGTGTTATCTTTTGTTTCTGATTGTCTTTTTTTGGGGGGGGGGTTGGCATTACTGTAAGTAAATACATTTGTCTTTTGTTTCATTTTCCTCTTGTGACCTATTTCATTTAATTAGAAGGAAATGCATAATAGGAAATGAGTAGCATCACACTGGGCTCCATCCAAAGCCTGTGAAATCATCAGGAATCCTTCCTGGGCTCTTCGTAGCACCGGCTCTGGTCCAGCAGAAAAGAGGGACTATTTCCACCTTATGTAGAAGAATGTGTGCTGCCAGCGTGAAAATGTTACAGTCCTCAATTTAAGATCTGGCCCAGATACTAGGGAAGGATTTTGCTACTGCCTGCCCGTGCCACATGTTTCACATCTGTGGCAGCATGTTAAAGGAGAAAGGTTCCTAAAGCCTTAGCTCCAAATATACATATAAAAAGAAGATACAAATGAAGGAAAAGATAAAAGGTATCGATGGAAGTACAGGAGATGCTCTTTAACATCCATATTATTGACTCAATAGATTGTTACGGCTTCAGAGCTATTAGGGTCTGCTGTGTCAATGTGTACTTAGGGACTGTTTAATATGCAGATGGTTGACATGACAGACTGTAGCCATTACAGTCTATCATGTCAGGGGGGATACATGAACACACACTTTGCCAACCCTGTAGAAAGTCCCTTTAAAATACCGTTGCTCTGCACACTTAGCTGCTTTTTAAAATAATATAATAGGTTTGGTACTTCAGATGCCCAGAGACTACAGAGTCTGGATTTATCAGCAACAAAATTTATTTCCAAATTAAGCCACTTTCCATGTGGAATGTGCAGTCAGGAGGACAGGGTGTAATCTCAGATACACAGCTCCTATCAAATCTTGTAAAATTAGCTACTGCACTTGTGTGTGTGTAGAAGAGATCAGAATCTATCTGTCGGCATGTGTCTTTTTGAAGAACATAGTTTTGTCTTTTTGAGGGGTAAGGGAGAATGTCGTCTCTTTTTTTTCATTCAAATAATCTTCAGTAGCAATTAAATAGCTTATGCTACCTAAGAGATCAGTTATTACAAGATAAGCAGCATGACAGTTTGGAAAAACTGAATAAGTCTTTGATTATTTACTAAGTTTTGATATCTGCTATTTGCCTCAAAATGCTAAAAAGTGAAGTATAAGATACAAACATGAAAGGCTCATTTGATCATCATAAGGAAGGGAATCAGTAGTTTTGCTTTTCTTTCCCTCAACAACTTATTTTTTATTAAAATAGCAAAGCCAAGTGTTGTGTTTAATAAGATATATTTTTTTCATTTGAATATCAAATGGAAAAATACAATTAAAATATTTCTGCTTTTACATTAGTCGTAGGCTATATTTCAGCAATGCATATATCTAAGAAGCTCAGCATACACATTTGGTATATATTAGATGCTTCTAACAGATGCCCAGACCTCTTCCCCTGATTTTTAATGTTCTTTCTTATGGCAGCCATCCAGGGACATTTTAATTTGCAAGCCTGTGAACTTGGAAATAATACTTGTAGTGGGGCATTACATCTAGTCCATTCCCTCTAAGTTTATTGTCGTGCGTCACCTAGCTCTGATTTCAGTTGACTTGATGGACTGAGGTGTGCTGTGCAAGTCCATTCACTCTGCCTTGTGAACAATAGTCACTGTGCAACATTATAAAGGCCTTTCCTCTTCTCCGTGGGACAGCTGGGGGCCAAATTTTTGCAAAGAAGTGTGTTTTCAGGCAAATGTGATATTTGATTGATTTTTCTGACAGCTCTTTCTACCACCTGGTGCTATCAGGGGGACCATCGGGGCAGTCAGGATGTGGTGGCAATGGTAGGGTAAGTGCCAGGAGGTAGAAAGTGGGGAGGCGACTTTCCCCGTAGCCTGTCACACACATGTGGCTCCTGGGTCATCTGTGAGATTTCTGCAGTGACACGGGAAAGCCAGGAAAAGCTTGGGGGGAAAAAAGAGGCCCAGGAAAGCCCAGGAGGTGTTCACTTCTTACAGATTAATGAAGTGACCCCATGCTCCAGGAGAGGTCCCTGATGGGGGATGCCTCTCCCTGTGCGGAGTTACTCCTGCCATGAGGAAGGATCAAGCAGCAGGAGCCTGAGCCACAGGAAAACTTGTTGTAGCCTCCGACAACATCAGTGCCGGTGGGAAAGGTGTGCTTTGATTCCTCCCTGGCCCAGGGAAGGTGTTTTCATCCCTGTGGTTGCCTTTTTGGCAGTGGGTGGTGGCCATGGCTGAAGGAGCAGCAGCCCCCCCCGCACCTCTTCCTGCTCCACCTCTGGCCATCCAGAGTGGCTGGAGAGGGGCACATCTGGCTTGGAGAGGGGCACATCTGGCTCTCTGGGGCTTTGCCTTTCTTCTTCCCTGGGGCAGCCCTAAGAGCTCCACATGCCCCTCCGTGCACGCACACGCAGGGAAACACCACCTGAAGCAGGCACGTATGAGGGCGTAATGCGGAGCGCTGCATTACCTGGTGCTAATCAATAACGTGAAAATGGAGCTTTTTGACAGCACTTGTAATTTTGACTATTGCAATGGTGTGCCATTTCTTTGAATGCAGTATGCTTCTGTGCCCCATTAAAGCATGGCTGGCATCACTTTCAACTATTCACAAATGCTGAGATGTTGAAAAATGTAACATTTACAAAAGATACATCTGGTGTATATTTACAAGGCTCAGGAATCATTTAAATAGTGCCTGTGCCATCACCATATTAGGAGAAAAGTTAGTCCCAGCCCCATATGCGAAATCAGTAGTCAAATGTGTGCTGGTTGAAATTCCACTGATATGATATATAGCATTTTGGGGGTATTAAACGTGAACGTGCCATACTGGGTGTAGCACCCCAAAGAGATAAGTATAGACCAGCACAACGCCTGATAATTGCCTATATGCACCTGTTTCAAACTATGTGGTCAGGAGAGGATTATGGGTTGTGAGGGACAAATGTGGTGTGGTTGTTTTTTTTTTTTTTTTTTTTTTTGTTTGTTTGTTTGTTTGTTTTGTTTTGGTCTTGTTTTTTTTTTTTTAATTAAAGAAGATTCTTTGGCTTCTCATTATGAGACGTCATCATATTTTTTCCTATACTTCAGTGGGAGCTGTAAGACCTAGATAGGAATTGAGCAAAAAGATGTTGAACAGCTTTCTCCATATCACATAGTCTGCTGAGGACAAAGAAGTGTTTGTCTTGTCCTGCCAGTGCAATATCACTGAAGCTACATATTTTTTAATCAATGTGATGGGTCATGTTTTCACCAACGTAAGGCAGGAGATTCAAGGTAAACCAGATACTCCCTTTCTCAGTCACACAAGCATGAATTAAGCATGTAGCATCAGACTTAATTTCAATTTCTAGGTCTGTAATCGAATCTAGCTCGATGTGAGCTGCTTTTTTTTTTACTGCACCATCACATTGATATCTGGATGTTAGTGACATTATTTAAAGCAACAAATCAACCTATAGGACTGTGTTCAGCTATACTTTCTTTATGTCATTTGACAGTAAATGGAATAAAAAAATGTTACTTTTCTCTAGGGGCATATTTGTTAAAGGGTTTTCATCTTTTGTCAAGATATTTAATCTTGGAATGTTACAAAAAAACCTGCACAGTTTGTACAAGTGCAGATTTCTGCATGCACAGTTTGCCTGATTGCTAATTTGGATGAACATGCTTAAGCTTAATGCAGGCAAATGAAGGAGGAAAGATAAATTCTGCATGTATTCTTCAGAGTTAATGTCAAGGCAGGTATCTGCTGAGGGAAGCAGGTACCCGCTTTTGGGGCTGAAGGCTGTCACTCTGCATTGCCCCACGTATCAGTCTCAGCTCACGCATGCCAGTGAGAACAAATCCTAACAATGAGCTGTTGAGTGATGCTAGCAGAAATGAGTATTTCTGAAAGGGTTTTGGAGAAAGCAGCTGAAGCTGACTCCATGTCACTCCCCGCTACTGACTAACCGAAGAAGGATGAGATTTTGGTGAAAGCCTCCCATGTAATAGACAATTTAGAGCACACCTTTGTTTTCCCATGGGCTGTGTAAAGCTGATACGGGACTGTAGAATTAAGCCAAAATGCTCAACCATATTATTCCCCAGAGGGCTTCACTACAGAATGACCTATCCAAAGTTATCAGCACTCCTACTAATAATTATTATCAATTCCTGTTGGTAAACCCGTCCTTCAGTCACGGTAGTGATCACGTGCTGAGCTGTCTCCTGCGCAGGACATCGTACGCCCTTAGAAGTGGATGATTGTTTAATTGATAGACCGCAAAGATGAGCTGACCTACTGCCTTTTTGTATTTTGCTTTGCTTCAATTGCCTGGACTCTCGCAGCTCCTTAGTAGCTTTTCTGATCCATCATGTCAGGCTGGCAGCTGTGCCTCTGCACTCTGCCTGCCTGCCCACCGTGAGCCAGATTTCGATCTCAGACTCATGGCATACCCTCCTCCCTCGCCGTCCTCTCGCCGGAGAGCCGATTTTCCCTGCACCTCTATTTAATGGTTTGATTTTAATGGGAACAACTGCTTTCTCCCTCGAGTCCTCTCAATCCAGGGCACTAGGTGTGCAAGGACAGAGGAGGGCACATTCCCATATGTCTCTAGGTGTGTGCTACACATCCAAGATCAGGCTCCTGCCTGACATCAGTGGGCTGAGCCCCCCACCCACCCCAGCAAGTGGTCCCACTCAGTGCTGTGGCCATTTTCATGTGCAGATATTCCCCACACACTGCAGAACTTCTGCCTTTACTGTGGACTCCTTGCTTCTCTCAAGCTTACTATCTCTATGGTGTGCAGGCCCACAAAGGACAGGGTTTCAAATGAATAAACTCTGTTTTACCTTGGTCCGTATGGAAAATTGTTCTTGGAGGTTTTCACCCCCTCCCCAGCGCTAGGGAAAAGTGATTGGAAAGTGGTTGAGATTTTATAAGCAAATTTTCAAGAAGGAACAGATTTTTTTTTCCTGTCAGGCTCTATAATAGGTGTTTTTAAGAGGTTGTTAACTTCAACAGTATAGTCAAAACCAGTGCTACACCCCACACTGCATCCTTCGTTAAGCAATTAAGTTACTGATAGGCTTTTACATTTATTTACCTTGATGGAAAGATATGTTTACTCAACCTGAGTACAAATCAACATGAGGGGGTGGAAGTTCAGAGTAAATTTGACTAATGATGTTGTGTTTTCATCCTTAAAAGAAAGAAAAAAAGCCTCCCTGCTTTTGATGCTATTTTATCTTCATTGGAAGGGATCCGAAATGATCCCAACTGTCATGTGAGTGCTCGGTTAGAGTCAGATCCTCTTTGATTGCAGCTGAACATCTCTCTCCGCTGGCTCGTACCTTCCCTTATATGAATACAGTGTACAGCACTTAAGGTTGTTTATTGAGCAGCGCTTTAACTCTTCCTCTGTGGATGGTCTCACGATTATATCTTTAAGCAAACTATGGGCTGTGACCACCTTTGCCTGGGGAGATGCTAATGCGGCCGCATCCCTGATGTGAAGGAAGAATTTCCTCCTGGTTTCAGAATAACTTCTAAAACACAAACCTGGCTGGTACAAGTCCTATTTCTTTCAGTGAACCTTAATTATTTCTCATTTTCTTTCAGGCTCCGTCTGTTCTGTGCTCCTGTTATGTGGATTTCTCTCTCTCTAAGTCACTCCTCAGCATCTCCTTGAATGGCATCTACTGCACGTGAGCATCCTCCACTGTCTCTAAGATACTTTTGTTGTTTTTCTTTTTTGAACATTTGTTTTTTTGAGATGACATTGATAGACATGAGGCCTAAGTCTGGAGATGTTCTGTGGGTAGAACTCACATTTATTTCAGTATGTTGAGCAGTTTTAGGATCTGATCCATATTGAAGACTAGCACGGCGTAATGAGGCCCGGGCATATAAAACAATATGTATTCTAACACAGCTCACTCAAAACAAATATGTTCCCTTCTCCTTGGCTGGTATAAACAAACAATCTCCATTGTGTTCTACATGGCTCTGCTGTGCCGCCTTGCACACGGCAAGAGCCTTGGCTTCCCACTTGATGAAACAGTCTCTCCATCCTGCAACACGGGTCTTCCTAGTGTTGTCACACGCCTGTGACTTAGGACACTGGTTCTAATAGCTGATGTTAGGTCTGGTGTTAAGTCCTAAGTGCTTTACGGGGGCAGCTTCTCTTGCTATGGATATAATTAAAGGGGGGGTGCGTGTCTTTTTTTCTGAGTCCCATGCTCTTCAGTCAGACAAAACTGACTCTGGATTACAGGACAGTATGGCACAGTGGGAAAGCAGAGAATCGCTGTAATAGTTGTCACAAGATACCCTTGTGCTGACCCACAAAATCTTCTCCTCTGATTATCTGAGCTTCCTTGTGATAAAAATCAGCAGCCACGTCAAAAATTTGTGATGACTCAAGGTGGAAACATAAGCAGGGGATGGTTCAAAACTGATGTGAGAGATCCATTGTCTGTGTGAAGCGCAGTGAGCTGGAGCTCAGGTGTTCCTTCTGCGCCTGAACTCAGACTTTTATGCCGTTCTGCAAAACTATTACCCTTTTCTGTAACTTGTGCTGGAAGCAGAATAAGCTGTTTTGGCACTGAGATGATTTCATTGTTAGGCTAAGTGTTACACAGATGGCATTCTTAAATGTAAAATTCTTTTTATGATTCTTTCGATTTCATATTTATTTCATTAGATCATTATTTATGTTAAAGAGACACCATTAATATGAAACGTGCTCAGCTTGAAAGAAAATGTTGAGAAGAGTTTCAGGTATCTGATCCTCAGTCCTTTAGTTTTTGTGTTTTGCATTTTCCTATTTAAAATGTGTTGGTTTTTTTTTTTTTTTCTGTGTGTGTCTCTAGGTGCTATGTGACAGATCCACACAAACAACAGAGGGGAAAAAGCCTCACTTAACTGATTAGAGGAGAGAAGCAGTGAAAGGGAATATGCACAAAGCGCTGGCAAGTTCACAGAGCAGAGGAAAAGATAAAAAATTGAATAATTTCACCAACCTGTTTTTTTTTTATTATTATTATTTTATTTATTTATTTAGAGTAATGTGAGGTATTTCTTACGCTAGCAGCAGGGTAACTATTTTCAGACAAAAAAAAGTGATTTCTTAATCAAAGGTCTCTAATTCAAAATATATTTATTTAATAACCAGTAATTATGATAGCTGCAACTACTCATTCATATCAATAATTCATTCAGAAGTAAACCATATCAACATATTAGCATTTATTTTTCCATTTAGTAGACTGTGATTTAAAATAAATGTAAATCGTCATAATCATTCAGCTCCATATGCTGGGAAAGGAAAAGTCACCTTAAACCAGATGCATATTTGGAAAAAAAAAAAAAAAGAAAAAGGAAGACAAGTTGTTCTAAAGAAACAGCATATGGGGGCAGATCTTAAGCTGAGGTAAAGATGCTCTGCTTTGTAGACGTCAACATAGCGAGGCTGAGTTACACCAGGCAAGATTCTGGTCAGTAATTTTGAAGATCTGGGTGTTTTAGGTGCTTTTTCACCAACTAATGTACTGATTTCTTTCTTTAAGAAAAGTGATCAATATGATTTCTTCCAGTTTTTACTCAGGAAAGGGCAATAAATGTAAAATCAGGAAGCCTGAGGCTTTTAATGTGGGGAAACAATGGGCTCTTTGCTGGAGTGGGAGGTTGTCTCTGCATGTGTACACGCTTGTGTGCGTGGAGCTGTATTTATTTTTTCCTGTTGCTTGCTAGTTAGCCAAACCTTCTCCTAACTAGTATTCCTAACTACCCACCTTGTTTTGTCAGCTGACAGCTCTTTTTAATCTCCCTAAACCACCAGCACTCCCACAGCAAGCTCTGTTGAAAATTGTTCTTTCTGTGCCCTGCCTGAGGTTTGGGGAGCAGCATTTAGAGGCTGTGGAGAACGGTTCCACTTGTTAGAAAAATCTCTTCCTTTGCTTTGGGCATAGGGAAAAAGCGATGAAGGGCTTGAGCCCTGGTCAGCATGTTCTACTGCTGCTAAAGCATCTCAAGCACTTGGTGCAGATCTCGACTGGCAGCTTTTTCTGTTGCTTTTGCTTTTGGCAGGCGAGGCCGGAGCCCCTGGACGTGGGGCAGGGTGTCACTGCGCTGACTGTTCCGCTCCCGCCTCCAAGCCAGCGCCTGTGGCACACCCTTCAGGCCCTGCCACAGCCATGGGGCCTTCTTGTCCTCCGATGAGCTCAGCAAGGCCCTTTTGCTCCCTCGGACAGAGCACCCTGAGTTCTGCCTGGGAAAATAAGGCCACGCAGCCCTTCTTCTGAACTCTGGCAGCAGTGCTTTCGGGGGATGCCTTAGGGCAGTGGCTGCAGCCACGGTAGCGTGGGTTAACCCTGTGAAAAGGTGTTTCCACAGTCTGACAGGTGAGTTTTGCTGCTCAGGCAGTTGTCTCGCTGCTCCTCCAAGGCTGCTGATGCTGTCCCAGCGGTGATTGCCCTGCATGGGTAGCCTGCAGTGCACGGGGGCTTAAGGGCACAGGGCAGGCAAGTTAAGGTGGTACCTCACTTTTGTTTTTTTCTGGTCTCTGCCATGCTTTGTGCTGCTAAGTTTGTAAGGTTTTTAAGGAGAAGAGTGAGTCATGTTTATTTTTCCCCATCCTAATAGAAAGGAGCCATGCTTTTTCCACAAGTTATTGCATTATTCCTCTCTCCGGTGTGGCTCTGATTTAATGCTGGATGAAGCTCAAAAGGAGGATTAGTGTAGCTATACTCCCATATGCTTGGATGCATTTCTGAACTGTGTCTGTACCATCCTCACTGCTTTTGATGGAAAAAGCTAGGCTATAAACCTGATGAGAACAGGCTTCCATGCAAGATGTTTAGTATTTCCTGCTTCCATTTGGGCCAGGAATATGGCACATCCAGCCCCTTTTGGCCCTGCAGCTCTCGGTCACAGGCTTGCCTGAAATTTGGAAAATCACAGCGGCAGAAAATAAACGGGGGAATAAAAGGAAGTGGATTTATTTTCCACTTTAATAAAGGCTAGATTAGGGTTTGGTTCTGGCTTTGGCTGAAACTTTGCTGGAGGATGAGCACAGGTAGAATGTTGTTATTTTAATGGAATTTGTTCATCCATCTCTTAGATGGTCACACTAGAGTGTGAGTCCATTTTTATAGCCTCGAGTAAAAGAACTTTTGTGATATCAGAAATGGATGTTGTGAGAGTAGAACAGGAGCTGGATTCCGTTTAGCCATTCATACAAGTCTCGATTTATGGGACAATTGATTGCGCTACCTTCGCACGGTTAGGATACCGCGGCC
>JANHGN010003366.1:19424-68219 GCA_024605025.1 Megaceryle maxima
CATCCATCTCTGAGATGGTCACACTAGAGTTTGAGTCCATTTTTATGGCCTCGATTAAAAGAACTTGTGCTGCTTTTTGAGAGATGCTTTTTTTTTTTTTTTCTGTTCTTTTTTCCCTTTCCTTTAATTAGGGCTGGTTATAAAACCCTGACTATATTATAGTCAAGAAAATCTGGAGCACAAGAAGAGAAAGAAGAACAGAAAGAGCAAAAGAGGGAGAGAGGGAGGCTTTCCAAAAGGTATGCTGCTACAGGGAGTTGTGCTACTCCTTGGTCTCCTACATGGGGGCTTCACTATGGCTAATACTTGGTCATGTTTCAAGATTGTAATCAAGCTGTTAAAGTGTCAAACACAAAGTCACATTGAAATTGATCCTAAAATTGCTGTGCTACCATCATTCGGGGTCCTTCTTCTTTAGCTATTATTTTAAAAAAGAATTTCCCAATAGTACTGCAATCAGCTGATCACTTTTGCTGATTCTCCTTTCTCCGTTACAAAGGTTTCTGAGTTTATGAATGAAAGGCTATGTTTTCTCAACCAAATCCTCCACTCCTTGATCTATTAGTAAACTAATGTTAACTTACAAGGTTTGACTGAAGACCCCAGGCTCTGCCAGCAGGATGCTTGAGGAGTCCAAGCTGGCTTAGGTAAAGAAACACCTTTTTCACATGCCCCGGTCCAGCTCCCATGTTACCCCATCAGTTGCTATCAGTACAAAGGCTGACATTGTCTTCAAGGAGCAACTCGGATTACGGTCCCTTCCAGCTGCGTTGCCCCTGACCCCGATCCTGCCCTGGGCTGCCCACGCTCTGCCCTCCCCACATGCACGGAGACTTTAGCTGCCGCCTGCTGCCTGCCGGTGTCGAGTCTGGTCTTGAGGGTGGCCATGGATGCATTTTAAAAGGCGGTGCAGACACTCTGCGGGGATAACATGGAATGATTATTTTAGGGCAGATTTTCCCCGAAAAAAAAAAATAGTTATACATGCACACAGTTTGATCTTCACACAAAGGATTTATATAAGAACTCACTTCTCCCTGTCAGTTACAAAAAAACCAACAAAACCAAAGAACCACACCAGAAGTGTGCCGGCGGGATTTAGGGAAGCATGCAGGCTAGAGGATAGCAGCAGACAAAAGGCAGTTTTTCTTCTAAGAACATCTGCACAGCTGGAGCTCTGGCAGGGCTGCAGTTAGAAAGCCTAGGTGTTGCCTGGCCGGGGCAAGGGACAGCGTCTCTTTGGCACCCTCCTGACACTCAGATCTGGCCAGCGGTTCTTAAAGCAATCCTCCGCACCGTCTCCTGCCGCCCACACACAGATGCATACGTGTTATTTAGCCACCAAATGCCTGTTTTGGGGGAACTGGCACCCTGGAGGTGAACTGTACGTAAATAACGTGGAGGAATAAACTGATTCTTTTACATGCTAAAGTAGATGTAAACCAGGCACAAAGTTCACCTGTCTCTCAGGAATAGAATTACTGCAATGGCTTTAGACCAGCACAAAACCAACATCCCAACGCCTAGCAGCCCTGCAAAAATAAGCCTGTAGCTCAGGGTGGAGAGACTTAACAACAGGTCTGCTAGAGAAACTGCCCTGGCAGCCCAGCAAGGACCCAGCAGGATAGGAAAGCTGGTCCCTTTTGGCACCTGAACCCCCAAAAGTCTTTCTAAGGTTAGGTCACCACCTATGAGTGGAGCACTGGCTAACTCTCCAGTCTGCGTTGTGGCATAAAGGAGGTGTGTATGTGAGTATGAAGTTGCTCAGACTTCTGTCTGTCTCGGACTGGCCCCATTGAGTCGTCTCTGCTCTTCCCAGGAAGCGAGTCTCGAATCCAAAGACAGATCCTAACAATACAGCCCGTGTGCTTGCCTTTAATATAGCATGATACTTAAAACTGAATATAAGTGGGGATGAGGCTTTAGATCTTCCTCAAATCTCAGTGTAGCTTTGAGGTTGTCAGACAGTACTGAAGTGCTAGATCTGGAGTAGGAAAATTAGTAAACACAAAAGTCATGATATTTACTCAGTTTATGCGTTTTCTCTCCTTCTTTTTTTCATAAAACCTGCATAACTGGCATGTAATTGTTTTGCTAAGTGAGCCTTGAAAGCAAAAGTCTTGATAGCTGTCACATACCTTCTTTGTAGTACAGTGTGTTGTCCTTAGAAGCTAATCAGTAGAACTTGCTCAGAAGAACTTAATCAGCAGAACTGAGCACATTGTCAGTGCTTAACCAATAAGAAATTATAATAATAACAGCAGTTCCTTTTGACACAACCTATCAAACTTTTGCTCTGCTTCCAGGAGTGCCTTACTTGACTCTGGCTAGGATTTAATACCTACTACAGCTCTGCTTACTATGGTCGAGAGGACTGGTGATATGACCTAACAGGGTGGGAGTATCAATTTAAATGAAATTTTGACAAACAGCAGAAAAAGAATCCTGAGAAGGTTCTTGGACTGTTCTTTTTCACTTATACTGGTGTTGCTTCTAAGACTTAAAAACTGAATTCAAGAATAGATTTGATCTGTTCAGTTGTTAAAATGTAAAACGCTATGCTTACAAGTTAAGAGAATGACATTTGAATTTCCTGATTGTTTCTTTTTTAAAAGACAGACTCATTAGGCTTTCCTTACAGAGAGGTGAATGTATCGAGAAGCACGTCTATTGTTATTAATTATTTTTATTATAAGGAGCTTGAATAGCTCGGAGAGTTGTTAACATATCTGGGGCCATCACTTCTTTGTCACCATTGTAATTTGGCCCCGGCTGGGAGTTACTGACAATCATTTCATTTTCTGATTGTTTGGTAGTTTATATGCAATTAGTTGGTGCGTTTTATTCACTTTCAACAAGATGCATATCCACGTTATAAAGAAAACCACCGGGTCAGCTCTAAGCTGCCGCTAATTGTCACAGGCTTAAATGGAACCGTGTCAATTTATCCCAGTTGAGGATCTGACCAATGATCACAACTGGCATTAATTAGCAGATGTGTTATCAGACTCCATGGAGATGTACTGGGTTGAGTGACAACAGAGACGCTCAGCTGCCGCAGCCGGTGGAGCTGTGCCAGTTTGGCAGCTGACAGCACAGCGCCTGACACTGGCAGGTGGAAAGTCCAGGTCACCTCTGATGGAGGCACGGTGGTGGCTTCCGCCACCAGTCCCCCTTGCAGAAGTAGCCCCAGAGTGTGGGGTGACCCGTTGTATTAAACCAGAAGCAACACAAGGCACCTGTGAGGGGAGATGGTGGGGAGGGAAGAGGGAAAGGCTGCTCCAGCACTCAGCTGACCATTCCCAGAGCTGGGTGCGCACAAGAGATTGTGCTGCTAGTGCAAAGTGAAAGCCACCAGCAAATGTGTTGAGGCTCTGGCTTTCCGGATGCACCATCTGATCTGACACTGTAATGACAGTTACATGTGTCTGACAGAAGGATGAGGGAGACACTTCGTAAAAAAGGGGATCCTAAAAAGCAGCAGGATTTCGCAGTGGCAGCTACTGACACCCGCAGTGCTATGATGGCTGTGAGCTAGGCATTTGGACTGTGACTAGAGACGTGTCTTGACACAGCTCATGTGAGTGAACGAAGAGCAGGAACGTGACAAATTTGAGAGACTGAACCTTCTCCGGGAGAAGGGAAGCATGGAGCATCCTTCCCTTTGCATTTATCTGAGTGCAGTGTGGGTTAAAACCAAGCCAGGAATCTGTGCAGATGCTCCTTGCTCAACAGCAGCCACCCCATCTCCTTTCTCATGCCCACCTGCCACCATGGGATGGTGGAATAGAACAAGCTTCCACGTTAATGCTGTGGGACCTTTGTAACAAAGTCCTAGTCTCTCGGTGTTCACGGGACAAACCAGGACCTCGAGTACCTCAGGGAGTAAACTTTTCAGCTACTGATACAGTTTCAAAATTGGCTCTAGTTAACTGTCCCCTGCACTGGATGCACCAGGAAAAAAAATTCTTTTAACCATGAGATCTTCTTCTTGTAACCCAGGAAAGGAAAACAGCAGGAGAGTGAGTTCAGCAGTACTGTGAATGGAGAGTTCTCTAGGTTGCTCCTAGTCCTCTGACACAGCTGATGGGAAGAACCAGAATATCTGAGCAAGGTGCAACAATGACCAGCACCTGCAAATCCTCTGTCACCCTTTCTGCACAATTGTCTCACCATTTTAAGTAAGATACAAAAAAATGTTTAGGCACCTCTTTGCTGTGACAAATCTGTGTCCTTCTCTGAATAGTCATCTCTGGGCCCAAAGCCACAAAAGGAAATGACTGAGACTTGTGTGGGATATAGATGTCCAAGTCCAGGATCTCAATTCACACCCCTCCTAAATTCATCGCCCGCATTTTTGCTAATAAAGATCATAAGACAGCTAAAATCCTTCTGCTCATGCCTCTTGGCCAGACAGTCACCAGCTCAACTGAGCAGAATTTCTCAGCAGCTAATCCCGATTCACCTCCTCAAGCTTTGGGCACGTGTCTACAAAGAGCAACCTGGCAAAATGTGTGTAACACGTGTTCAGGACTGAGCAGCACGCAAGGTGTAGCGACTGCCTTCACTGTCATTCAAAGTAAATACCTTCAAAGTCCACCTGAGCTTCAAGGGGGTTCAAGTCCTTATCTTTTATCTGCAAAGAGAGCAAGAACCTAAGCCAGGAAGCTACAACAACTAAATATTCATGGGGGGGAAGATGTTTTCCATACTTCCTGCAGAAGTGGTGCTGATATGCGTCAGGTTCTCTGGGAGGAGCTTAAAGCAATAATGTGGAGAATCAGATACTTTCTCCAGCCCTCCTCTGCTGAATTAGCTTGCTCCACACTTAGCTGGTTTGGATTGGTACAAGATAGAGGATTGTGTGCAGTACACTCATTGCTGCGTAAGGTGGTTCAGAAACATTGGCTTCACAGCCTAATGAAAATACAGTGATTTTTCAGAAAAATCAGTAGAACATATCCTCAAAGGATATACAGATGTGATCATTATTGGAGTTTTAATTAAAATGGCAGGTAAAATCAGTATTATGGTGTGTTATTATTTCTCGGATAACAACAGAATAAAGGTGCCTATTTCTTTCTCAAGTGCAATTTTCTAAATGAAAAAGTAAACATTAATATCTTCAGAGATCATACTGATCTTGTACGATAATTTAGAAAAATATCTCTATTAAGGATAGTTATATATGCTTTTTGCTGGAAATGCAGTAACAGGATATGCATATAGCTGCAATCTGTAGACAGATTAAGTAAATTAAATCATTCAATGTCTTTTTTTTTTTTTTTTTTTTTTTCCTCAATAGCTCTAAAGTTAAAAGTAATTTGCAAAGAAAATACTCAGTTTCAATTGGTTTGTAATATCTGTTAATGATCTTTGGAAAAATTTGTGATAACATGCGGGAATTCCCTCGGGGACAGGGTTGTGAATAAGTGGATTTTTGTAAGTTTGAAATGTCATTAGCTAGTGATTTCTTTGAAGTAAAAAGCTGTTACGGAATAAATTGCAGAGGTATACAAGTGAGCAGGACAATCATTTTTATGAATAATATGCATTTTTTCCACAGTGCTTTCTGTCCCCCAAAGAAATAATTTACAATCTAACTGGCCATTACAAACATCCTGGAATCACAACTGTGTGTGCGGTTTGGTGCTTACTCTATGTACATGCCCTGGGTTTATGTGAAAGCACAGACTGCTGCTGTAAACCTGCTAGAGCAAGAAGCTGATCTGCTCCTTTTATTTATTTTTTTTTCCCCTCTTTTTTATTTTTTTTTTCTTTCCCCAATAGATAACTTTTCCAACCCACAAGTCTGAAACAACTTCCCATAACTGAAATGACTCCAACACAGCTATTACTTAGAAGACATCCTCCCTAATTTCTTGTGGGGCCTGTAAGATCAATGAAGATGTAGGTAAGCAAAAAAACAACCCTCTATTTTCTTGGTACCATGTTAGCATTGACATCTTTTTAACAGTTCAGAGATGAAACAGATATCTATCAGGGGTGACCACGGTAAGGTAACGTTTCACTGGACAAATGAGATCTCCTGGCCTCTGCCCCCATCTGAGGACATCTGAAGTAGAAAAGACTGCCAGAGGCACCACAGACTAGACCTGCCCACAGGGAACATCCTGCTTCTGCAGTTCATCTGTACAATTCAGCCCTGGGCAGCTGAAGATGGACGTTATGTCTCCCTGGATTCCCCTGGGTGGGTCTGGGTTTAGACAGGGTCTGGGGACACTCTGAAGGGATGCCAATCAGAGTGATGGGGCACTGGGACACCAGGGTGTACTGTCACATAGATCAAAAGATAAAGCTAGTTGCAGCCATCGAGCCTTTGGTTTCCTCACCTTCCTCCAAACTTCTTTTGTCCAAGACTTCATTGTCTTGGTCTGCTTTTTCCTGATCTGACAACAGGGCTGTAAGGCACACCAAGCTAACAGGAATATGACTGCTGCATCCAGGGTTCCTACACAGGGTTGGAGGAGAAAGGACTTGTCTTGCTCTAGAAAGAGATGTGAAGAGCCACTGGTTTGAAAATCCTCCCAGTCCTTCCTGATCCTCTGAAGGCCCAGTGTAGGGACATGTACCTACGCTGATAACCTACCAGTAGGTCAGACAGCCACTCACTTCCCACGTGCAGATGTTCAGTGATGCTCTTCACGTACTCTGAGAGTAGCAGTCCTCCTTCCTGACTGCTCCTCAGTAGTCTCTGGCACTGGTCAATCCTAAGATACCTCGACTTTGACAGAGGCCAACAACAGACAATATGGAAGGAGACTCCGTCGACACTGCGTTTAACAGGGTAACCGTTTGCCATGGACAGGTGCCTTCCTGACCCTATCGACTGACCAGCATATGCCAAGACCTGCTGGGGGTGACTAGACATTATTACATGACACCAGCTTGTAAAACTTTCACAGTTTGGGGTTTTTTTTTTAAGGCTAGGAACAACCATTATTATCATCTAATCTGATCTTCTGCATAATACATGCTACTGAATTTAACCCAATCTGAACTTTGTGTGAAGATTTGCTTTTGTGAGTAAAAATGCCTCCTCATTTACAAATATGATGCTATTTCTCTCAGTCCTATCTGTGGAGGAGCAAGTCCCATTAATTAGCTGTGCATTATTTAGGAAAGCAATGCCTCTTACCCATTTGAATTTTGATACTTCTTCGTTTCACCTTGCAGGATAGGAAAGGTTTTTTGGTTTTTGTTTTTTTTTCTTTCTTTCTTCCTTTGCTGCTAATTAGGTTGGAAGATCATGAGGACAAAATGTTATTTATATTATAGTCATGCTTAAGTAAGGCTCTGACGAAGCCTGGGGATCCCATTGCACAAAGTGAGGGAGACTGTGCAAGTCCTTTGGGACAGAGACTATTTGAATAGACAAATGGCACATTTTTGAGGGAGCTGGGTGATTTAACTGAAAAGTTTGCCAGGCAGGTCAATGGATTTGTCTCTCTGAATCGCCTACGCCTTTCTGAAAAACTCATCCGAAGTTTGGAAGGAAGGTATGGAAAAGTGAAGTTTCTGAAATTGAGATCAAAAAATGAGTTTAGGATACAGTCAGCAAAAAAACCCCCCAGTGTTGCTAATGTGTACGTCTGTGTCCAGTCCTCTGTCCAGAGGTCACATTGGCCTCCAGTGGCTTAAAGTCCTCTTAGGGGACAGGGTACGCTGAGGAAAATATCCACAATGTCTGCTTCATGCAAGAGCCCAGAGCCTTCCAGAAGAACTGCTAGGGTCCAAGGACATCTTCTAGATTATCTCAAGCAACAGCGCTTGTTCCAGGTTTATGGAGAGGGTTCATGTATGATTTGTGGTCCCGTGAGGGTGAATCTTCCCTGAGAGACAGCTAGTGCTTGTGTTCTTTATCTCTTCTCAAGTAATTTCCCATCCTTTTGACTTTTATCGTTTCTATTGCCATTCTCTGGACTTGTTCTGTTTCTACTTTCTTTTTTTCAGGGATGAGGTACCCAAATTTGAAGATAGTATTCAAAGTGAGGATGTGCTACTGATTTATATAATAGCATTATAATATTTTCCATATTATTCTCTCAAACTCTTTTCTTCATACAAACCCCATAAGATTCTTTTTAATTCTTTGAACTACAGTGCCTTTTAACATCTGTAGTTTACTCTGATCAGATTTTGACAAAGGAATAAAAGGCTCCATTTTTTCACATAGAATTTTATTTATTGTTTGAACTTTAGAGGAGAAATTGGTTAGCTTACAATTTAAAATTCTCAGCAATGTAGACCGTTGGGCAAGGATTTCATTATCAGCCCTTCTAGACTTGCTGTAGAAATGCGTGAGGCTGAAAGTTGGTGTACAAGGTCTTGGCTCCTTTGAAAATGAGGCACCTGATGACTGCGGAGGGTGAGGATCTCGCTCTCACGTCACAGCTGGGCACTCTGCCTTCATGAGAGTATTGGAAAAGGCTCAGGGAAAACAGTTACATCTCTTCTGTTGCCTAAAACACTTCCTGCAGCTCCTGCCTTTCCTTAGGAGTCACCAATCCAAGTGCTGACCCTGCATGACCCTACTTATCTTGTAAAAGCTGACAAGATCACAGCCTAAAGCGGCATAGCCACAGGCTCAACGCTGGCTACCAAAACGTCTGTCTAGTATTTTTGAGAAACACTGCTCTAAAGATTTACCAGCTGCTAGATATAAGGACAACACCAACACACAGCTCTGACTGCTGAACGTGCAGCCCCACTTACGCAGAAATTCGTGCTTCTCAAGGGGCCAGCACGGGGCTGCCACAAAATAGTGGTTCCCTACCTACAAGTGAGCTGGGTTTAAGCATTGTGTGATTATGTACACTCAAATATTGGGTAAAAGTATTTGAAAACTATCATCTTGAGTTCATAACTCATTGCTGGCTTTTTTTATCAGATGCATTAGTGCTTTAGTCAATGGAAAGAGCTCTGCCATTTCTGCATTATATGCATAGTTTAGTATAGAGAATTGTTTTAATTCTTCTGTGACCAAACCAGTTTTTCATTAGAAGTTATTTTTAGATGAACTGTAAGTTTCTTCCCTGTCAAACAATTTAGCTTCAGTGTATGAAAGCAAATACACATTTTCCAAGGTATCACTAAGGATAAACACAGGTTTAAATATTCAGGAAATCTTAAAGGACTGATCTGGTTTAGTTCTATACACATTCATATGCAATATACATTAATAGTTCTTGCAGAGTGGTGCATGGATATTTTTTTGTTTGTTTGTTTATTTTCCTTTTCTTTTTAGAACAGCAAAGACATGGAAAAGACCTTGAGGTCCTATTGCTCCTGTCGGAAACTTCTGCTGACTACAACACGAGTTGGATTGGGCCCAGAGAAACCAAATACACACGTGTAACAATGAGTTGGCCATACAAGCAAGGAAAATCACAGATAACGGGTGCACACAAATTAGCCATGTGCCTTTTGGGTCATCCAGTACAGCTCCCTGACACCATGAGATTGTTTCCTATGCCATATTTTCGGTTGTTTTGTGCACCTAGATTAAATGTCCTAAGTGATGCCACATCCACGGGGAGAGACTGTGCTGCCTAGAGTATCTTCTTGTCAGAAGTTTTCTTTCCTTTCTTAACATCATCATATTTCTCCTAGCTATGTTCCTTTGCAAATCTCCTTTTCCTTCCCTGATGCTATTTTCCTCCAGTATCTTTTAACTAGCGTGTTGTTACGTTTAGTTAGCATCAAGCCAACCCACAGCTGTTTATCTCATTCAATCTTCCCTAACAGATCCGTCCTTTCAGTCTCCTGGTTGTTCTTCCTCTCCTCTCGTCACACTCCTGCCTGTCAGTATCTTTTTGAGTTATGAGATTTTAAAGATGTGATGCATTTCTCTGAACTAATGACAGACTTGGTGTAGAGCTGAGCACCCTCAATGTCTTCTCCCTGAGAAACCCTCCTGATGTGCCCAGGGGGAAGCTGCCAGTGCTTTGGATAGACACACAAGGTGGAGTATCCTGCTCAAACCACTTCCTTGGTGCCACTTATTCTACTGGCCAAAAAACAAATGCAAGGTTTTATTTTATTTCTTACCATATTAGGAGACAGAGTAGCACAAACAAAAAGACCTTTGTTGCTGTTGTTGAAATTTTCTAACTCTTGGTCATGGACACTGCAGTTTAAAATTATGGAAGGTGTCACCTTCCATAGCAGTATCCGAGTGTTAGGAGAGTACACTGTAGAAAGTAATTATAAACATAGTCACAAGCCTAGCTGTTCACTTCAGGCAATAAATTCTGATCAACAAACAACACTCCTTTAGTGCTAAATGAGATCTTGGCTGTAATTGAATGTCTTTACCTTTGTGTTCTGTTGGATTGGAGGAATATCATCTTAATCTTCTCTCTTTAAATTTTCATTAAGGAACGTTTCAGCTACCTCCAGCCTCATCTGATGATGTTTAATGATATCAGCTAGCTCGGTCTTCCGTGCACCAGCAGGGGCTTCTTTAAATTGGTCAGCTGTATGGAATATTGTTTTCAAGTTTAATGTACTTGAAATCAGCCTTCTAAAGTAACGCAATCTCTAAGGACAGTTTATATACACAGTGTGCACATGCATTTTTATGTGCATGGGTGTGCATGCATATATATACGTGTGTAAGTGCACACATAGGTACAGTAACGCCGATCCTATTCACCTCCTTGAAACTACTTCAGCTAGTATTAACATAAATGTGCTGTTCAATTGGCAGTGTTACACAGTTTTGTTGGAGTTTACTTCTGTAACATAAAATCAGAAAGAGAAGCTGTGAAACTCATGCAGCTGATGACATAATGCTAGCATCTCGTGATGCTGAATCTCATATTCCTAGGAGTGTGGGATGGGTGTTCCTTGCTGAAATAATTATACTGCCTATTGCAATATATATTTCCTTGTTTTTATGTGGGCATGGAGATGTTCAAACCATTAAACGTATATGGTATAATGAGTCCTGCGTTCCTTATTTATTCTAAAGAAGGCATTAACTTTCTATGGTTGTTTTATGGTATAATTAAGCCAACTTATCTAAGAATCTGTGATGAACATAGCAATAATCTGTGACAATATGCATATTTACATTTAATAATGATGTCCAAATGTACATATGTGCATATAAATAGGCATACATGTATATACAAACACACATAGACATAGACACAAATTAAATAGAACCAATTAGAATGTGGCATAAATAGATTCAGAGCTTACCTGTTATGGCTGTGTGAAGGGATAATTTAAGCTACAAAGACGTACGAGAAAGCAGAGCTCAGTACACTCCATTGGCTCATTCCCATTATGCTCAACAGCGACAGGCTGTATGCTAAGAGGGGGTACCAGCAGACATTCGTAATGACAGCTGGTTCAAAACAGAGCTTTCAAAATAGTGCAACACCCCTAACTTCCTTCCAAATCTTGGTGTTTGCCAGCACTGAACTGAAGCTGGTTCTTAAGGTCAGATGTTCAGATAAAAGTTACTCGAAAAGAATCTGGTTCTTTATGTTTGAACCATATGTATATTCAACATATAAGCTCTTTGTTGCCTGTGAATTTGCATCTGAGCTCACACATGGATTATGCCTTGTCTACTACCTGCAAAAATGATGGATATTTCTTCCTGATACCATGCTCTATTTGCCTGAGATTGTCTTCTATTGAATTCTCCATTTTCTTGTGGGCTATATAAAATGAGATCCAGACAGTAACTGCTTCTTCTTACTGGGACAAAAAAAACCAAAACCCAAAAACCAAATCCCTCCACTTCTGTGCTGAGAAATGGAGGAAAAGTGGCTTTCCTTTAACATTACACCCACATTACACCCACTATGCACAGCCAACTAGGAACACATCAGAAAAACCCTACACTTCAGTTGTCCTGTGTGATTCTTCCTGGTGGATACATATAGGATCTGGAAATAAACACACTCCTCCTTCGGAAGGGAATGCAAACAGAGTTTATCTATTTGCATTTGAACTCAGTGAAAAATAACTAAGCACAGAAAGCAAGCTTGAAGATAAGAAAAGCTAAATTTCACCAAGGTAAATTCAAGTGAAATGTGCCACATTGCTATAACTACGACACAGAACATGTGCTAATTAATGGTTACGCTGTGCTGGTGAAAAAGTTAAGTATTACACGTAGGGCAAGTGGAGGAGCTTACCTTGGGATGCTATTGACTGTGCTGAGAAGCCAGTAGGGGAGGAGTGTGCCATGAACAACCTTGTGAAAATAAGGCTGGTGAACGAAATGACTTTTCAGGGTGGCTAGAAAAATACTTTAATATTTTAGTTGCAGCACTGGCCTACTGAGTGTGTGCAGTGTGTTAAAAAGCAGCTCTTCATTTACCACATCACTTGGCCACACCAAGTGTTCAGTGTCGGACCTTCAGAGGAATTCAGACAACTAAAATTGTTGCTGTTTGGGGATCTTCAGAACTGCCTGGATGCTTCTCTCTAAAGGGGATCAAGGAGACCTGGGCATTTCAGGGTGCTTCAGAAAAACATTGACCAGCATTGCCTATCAGTTTCTTGGGGAGCTGTACTCCTTTCAGTAGTATTGACCCTGCTTCGGCTGGAAATGCCTCTGGGGAGATGCTGAGGGCACCAGGATGAGTCAGTGCTCATTTCTGGAGAAGGTATGGCTCTCTTGCAAACCAGAGGCTTATAGTGGGTTGCTTCCCTGCAGCAGGCTTGTTTGGCTTGCTGACACCCATCCTGCTAGCTCCAGCATGGTGCATGTGAGCAGCGTTGGCCTCTCACTCTGGCTGGCAATGCTCCTGTTTGCCATCGGCCTTCCCTCCTGGATCAGGGCCGTTACCAATTGCTGAGGGGTGGCCAGGAGCAGCTCCCTCTGGTGAACCTCTTTTGTGTTGTTATCTCCCTCTTCTTGGCAGTAAGCTGCCACTGGCTCCCAGCCATGGCCCTCTTGCCTCCCCAGTGCCCAACTCGCATGCTTAGCCAGTGCCTACATCTCTTCCAGCAGCTGGCCCTACTTTCCCTCCACAGCTGGCTGCTGCCCCCTACTGAGGTAATTATTATTTATTATGGATATTCAGCGTGCATTATGTGTCCAGTACTGCCTGATTCACTACCAGGGTCCCAGTGTGTGGGCAGAAGCATGCATTAATACACAGTTGTTCCACATCGATATTCACCCGACTCTCACACAGGGAGAGACTGAGTGGGAAGGAGTGAAGGTGGCTCTTGGCACCTAGTAGTACTATCTGATGTGACATGTACTCTCTGTCCTGTGTTACATGACTCCAGCAGCAGCACAGCTGAGTGCAGAACTGCTTCTCCACCTTGCTATCAATAGCAGATCTCCCGTTATACCTGCTATCTAGCAGGAAACACCCGAGGTGTTTTCCAAAAGTCATGGTTGCTGTTCAAGTCACAGTTTAACTCCCCGTTGCTGCGAATGCAGATATTCCTTGGTTTTCAGCTGCTGTCAAGAATTAATGCCCTTAGACCAGTGCATGGCTACGTGGGATATGATTACATTTTGTTTCTCTCCCTAACTTCCTACCCTGCGATTCTCTGTTCATGTTGCTTCCTTTGTGCATGCATCCTTCTCCCTGCAGTTGACCCTTCCTCCTCACCTTGCCTCTCTGAAGACACCACCCTCAGTTAAAACCAGAGGGGCTTTAACTCCCACAACTTAGTGCACAGGCAAAAGGCAAAAACACCTGGAGGAAGAAGTAGCTTGCGTACATTTGGGAAAATGCAGAAACCGAAACGTGTGTCACGCACATATGTACACATATGTGAGAGACAGGTTCTCACCTGTGGTAGCTAGGGTTAGTTCTGTTCAAGAAGATGGAGCAATACTGTTCCATGGCAGCTGAGGATCTGTCCCAGTATGTAAATGTAAATATCTATTTTTACAAGACCTCCTACAGTTTGCTTAAAAAAAAAAACCAAAAAACCAGCTTTCTTTTTAGACACTGAAAGCACACAAGCCAGCTAGAAATGTCCCACTTTCTATATTTTGTCTAATTCCTACCTCTGACTGCCTTTGAAAGCTCTCAGAATCTAATGAATTCAAAAGAGACAGAGTGAATTAAAACCAAAGTAGCTTTGCCTTCAGTGCACTGGGACTGCAGGAACTGAAAAAAAACCCCAACAAAATGGGACAGAAACCGAAAGGGTACGAAGCCATGTACATCCAGAAAACTGAAAATGTTTGGTTGTAAGTGGGCTCACCAAACCCAGCAAAATTCCCACTGTCCTACTGTTGATTTTCTGCCCTTTCAGCTGGTTGCAGCAAGCTGATGTCAAGAGCAAATGCTCACGTAATGCAATCTCTACATCAGAGCACTTTCTGCCACAAATCACTTTTTAAATTGTTTTGAGTTTACATTTAATTGCTTCCTTTGCATGCTCTGTGTACACACACACGCCTCCCACCCCCCGTATTTTGAACGTAACTGTCATGTAGGCTGGAGCTATGCTCTTTGGGTATGAGTATTCAAACCTCAAGCTCCAGAAGTTTGAATCCAGGAACTGATTTGTCCTCATTTAAGATGGAAACCACATGTGTGACTTGGATCCAGATCTGGGGTGGATTCTGGATACGCTAATTTGAATGCATTAGGATTTGGGATTTAGACATGTTTATTTGTTGTGACACTAGTTCTAGTACCCACTATGGGATGTTTACCTTTCCCCTCACTAGAAAAAGAAATGCTTCCCATATTCACTTCCACTGGACTGATTTTTTTTTTAGTTCATTCCAGGAACAAATCATCTTCAAGACATTTTTCTCAGTTTCATTTCTTAACATCCTCTATGGCAATTGTGTATAAGTGACCTCTGCAAAAACTTTTGAACATTTGGATCACTTGGTCACCTTCCTCTGAGAAATCCCTGTCATCCCACTCTCCCTCTGAAGGCTGCTCCACTGCTTTTTGAAGTACTCTGATCCCACAGGGAGGTACGTTTCTCCCTTGTAACAGCCTCAGAGGTTTGAGAGACTGGAGAACACCCTTGTGGGATGTTCCTGTCCAACACACTCTCTCTTGAACTGCTGTTCAGAACCAGCTTCTTGGGCTCCCTAAAACTGTGGTAAACTTCAAAGCTCTAATTCCCAGGATTTTCCTCATCCTCCTTTTGAAGACAGGCAACATAATAGGGCTTCCCAGCCTTCTTGTGCTGCTGCATTTTTCAAGGGAAGAAGGCATCCCCTTGTCAGTATCTTGGCTTTTTCTCACTTTATTTCCCCTCAGAACTCCCAGATGAACACCATCCGGTTGTAGTGATTTACTGCACTTGAGTTTCTCAAGTTACTCTACAACTTCCTCCTTAGAGACTTCAATCTGTATAAAGGCCACACTCTGATTTTCTTTGCAAAGTGCCTTTGGCACAGGAATTTCTACATGACTCTCAGCAGCAGACATGATGCAAGAGATTCATTTAACTCTTCTGCTAGCTTGTTGCACTCTTCTCCTGACCCACTTTATATGGATTTCTGGGGATCTCTGGGGCGTTTCGGTGCATAACCCAGCCCAAGATTTATATTCACCAACAGGTAAGGCTTGGATCTCAGCTGGTATTCTCTCTCTCTGCTGCTGCACCACAGGATATTTCTGCATGTTATGGCAACCACTCTCTCATTACAATTTATTTGGCTGGTTTATTAAGCCCAGCACCGACCCCCTGTACTACATCTGTCACAGACGGGTTAAATCCCCACTGATGCAAACTGGCACTGTCCCCAGGAAGATGTTCAGGTGAAGATCTGGTTCTGTAGGAGCCCCCTCCTCTACTACTATGGCAAGCACCCTCCCAGCAGTGTCATGGCAGAGGGGTAGGCTGAGTGTTCAGCATCACAACCTGGGAGGAGTGGGACCCATATCCTAGCCCGTGGCCTGGCCCTCAGTCAAGTGACAGCCCCTTGGTCTTTTACCATTGATAAAGGGAAGCCAGAAGCTGCAACAATCCTTTCTCTTTCCCCCTCTTTCTTTTGTATACCTTTATTTCTGTTTCTTCCCACTCCCTTTCCATTTTAAGAAAGACATAAACTGCTATACAGCCAATCCAGTCTTAAATGATCTTGAGGGACAGAACTAGAACATCAGAAAGGGGATAAATTTGCTCTGTGTCCTGCTTTATTCTCTGACCAGTGCAGTCTGGACACTCTAGAAGAAGGTCAGTTATATGAAAACATGTGTTTGCAAACACTAGTGAGCTTTGTCACATAAAATGCATTTCAATGAACTTTGATGACCATTACTTGGTCTGTTTATAGAATCATGCCCCAGATACTAGCTTAATTTCTATTACAGTCACTAAATATATATGTATATACCTGATTTAAGACACAGATAAACAGTCTGGTATGGGGTGGACATGAGATCAACATTAGCTATAACTGCTAAGGCACAGATACAGAAACTTATCTGAGATCAATTCCGTGGCTTTATTCATGAATGAGAGAAATACTTCTGCTGCTGAGGTTGTCCTAGCTTTCAGAAAAGGTGGTGGGCATCCTTATTTCACTAACCTTCTTATTTCAAGTGAAGAAGAAAAATCTGACACCAAGCAGCTCTATTTCTTTTGGGAATAGGTGAATGAAAGACCCTGAACTTCCTAACCTTTCTAGGCTGATGTTAAATATGTCTCAAGATACATAATTCCAGAGATTTCAGTCAAGTCCAGTCTATGAAATCTATGTCAAGATACAAATAGGCATGCTCACCCCTAACACATCTATTTAAACAACTGCAAAAAGCCTCAGAAATTGATTAGGTCCTTAATTTCCTAAAGTCTGCGTATTCACATACGGGGCAGGATTCATTACAACTTGTTGTAGCTATCTTAGAACTCTCTGGGTAGTCTCAGGTAAGTCTTCTTTTTCTGTCAGCTGCAGGTGGCACCTCCAGATCTCATTCTGTTCAAATATTTAATGTGGCCACTTTAGGATGAGACCTCAGATGGCCATAGTAAATAGGTCTCTTTCTCTGGTGGAGTCTCTCTTTCTCTCTCTTGGCTCTAGAAGGAGTACAGCCAATTGCCTTAGGCCAAACCACAAAGGTGACATTATTCCATTGTTAATGTCTTGGTTCGTTGCCATTTTTAATTTAAGGTGATTCAGTGTTATTCTGATTTGATTTTTTTTTTTTTTCCTTTTACTACGATAATGATGATTCCTCCCAAACATCCCACTTCTAATCTATTTTTACTGAAATTATTTTCAGATTTTCTGCTTTACACAATGTGGTGAGAAATGCTACTTTCTTGGTCTCATTTTCATCACCTATAGGTGTTCTTTTTTTATCTTTCAATATTTTGACGGAATGTAGTGATACGTGAGGATCCCACTTAACAGTGCATGAGCAAAATCCCAGCAAATGACCCTGTAGTGCAGTACAAAGTTAAGATGCAGAGAATAAACTGTAGAGAGGCAGCTTTAATGGTGTTTCTTCTAACTGATATAACCAGTACTGTACAATTATAGTATTATATTGACAAAAAATATCAAAAATAAATTTTCAGATTGGTTTGAAAATATCATCTCAAAGGCCAAAACAAATATAATGTGTGGATATTTATAAAATAAGGTTAGCAATAGCTAAGTTAAATAATTGAAATCCTCCTATACAACACTTAAGGCAATTTCTATTTCTTCCTTTTAGTGCCCTGCCTTCTTACAAAATAAACAGGTTACACAACCCTGAGAGCTTCTGAGAGATCAGAAATCTTTCAGAGACCTTCAGGAAGGGACACCCCAAAGGTCTAGAATGCACAGAATGAAAAGTTTCTATTTAAGTTAGTAAAAGGAAGGCAACAATCCCAATAAACAAGCAAGGCAAGTCTTGGTCCTTTATTTTCATCGTGCTTCCAGAATTTGAAAAGCCAGTTGCATGGCCCTACTGGTGACAGAAGAGCACTTCTTATGGCTAATGCTGTTGGCCAGGTACAAAAAGAAGCCGAGCTCAGCCTTGGATTTTGCGTTACATTTGGCGTCTGCTTGACCTGTGGAATGTGTCAGGACACAGTCTGGTCCCTTCTTAAAAACTCTGCATTATCAATTATAAAAGTTGCATGCTATTCTCTTTTTCTATTTCCTCCCTCCACCTTTAAGATACCAAAGCTATTGTTACTGACTCATGGTCTGGTTCCCCTGTTGATGACCTAATCACTCAAAAGTAGCTTTCTGAATACCATGGCATCACCTCACCTTCTTACTACACTTTATCCAGGAACAGGCATCACCTTCTTCCTCTCTTCAGGGTTTTTTTGCCATGATTGGCAGAGGGAAGTGCCTGCCCACAGGACAAGGCAGGTAGTGTGTAGAAGCACTACCTCCTGTGACAATCTGGCTTCTAGCCTACCTTCTCCACCTTCTCCTCCATGCTTGCACTTGGCTTACTGCCAGAAACTGTAAGAAAGGTTTTTTGGAGAGTGCCTTCTTTGCACTGCTTTCCTTTCACATATCTGCATAGTCCCATGCAGTAATCCATGGTTTTGTATTTGATGTACAGGAAGTATCCATAGGCAAATGACAAATAACCACTATCATCATCTTTGTGGATATCAAATGTTGTTTTGTATATCCTGTACTGAATGCGGGGGAAACACAGTGACAAGGGATGGCGAAAAGTTTGAGGTGCCTAATGCCTTCTTTGCCTCAGTCTTTAGCAGAAGAACTAGTAGAAACCCAGCCCTCTGAGCTGGAAGACAGGCAGGGGGGGCAGAATGAGACCTTCACAATCTAAGAGTAAATAGTGACCTCCTATACCACTTAAACATACACAAGTCTATGGGGCCAGACAGGTTACCCAAGAGTACTGAGTATACAAGTGCTCACCAAGCCTCTCTCCATCATTTGCCAGCAGTTCTGGCTAACTAGGGAGGTCCCACGGACCGGAGGGTAGAAAAAGTGACACCCATGTACAAGAAAGGCTGACAGGAGGATCTGGGGAACTACAGACCTGTCCATCTGGCCTCAGTGCCAGGGAGCAGATCATCTTGTGTGCCATTACGCACCATATACAGGACAACCAGATGATCAGGCCCAGTCGGTATCGGTTTATGAAAGTCAAGTCCTGCTTGATGAACTTAATCTCCTTCTATGACAAACGACCCACTTAGTGGGTGAGGGAAGGGCTGTGGATGTTGTCTACCTGGACTTCAGTAAAGCCTCTGACACTGTTTCCCACAGCATTGTCATCTAAAAACTGGCTGCTCATGGCTTGGATGGGCATATGCTCTGCTGGGTGAAACACTGGATGGATGTCCGGGCCCAAAGAGCGGTGGTGAATGGAGTTCAATCCACTGGCGACTGGCCATAAGTGGTGTTCCTCGGGGCTCAGTATTGGGACCCCTTCTGTTTAACATCTTTATGAATGATCTTGGTGAGGAGTTAGAATGCACCCGCAGTAAGTTTTCAGATGACACCAAGTTGGGTGGGTATGTTGATCTGCTTGAGGGTAGGGAGGCTATACAGAGAGACTTGGACAGACAGGATCGATAGGCCAAGGTCAATCGTATGAGATTCAGCAAGGCCAGGTGACGGGCCCAGCTCTTGGGCCACAACAACCTCAGGCAGCGCTACAGGCTTGGGGAAGAGTGGCTGGAAAGCTGTCCAGCAGAAAGGGACCTAGCGTTGTTGATCAACAAGTGGCTGAACAGGAGGCAGCAATATACCCAGGTGGCCAAGAAGGACAACAGCATCCTGGCTTGTATTAGAAATACCGTGGCAAGCAGGACTAGGGAGGTGATTGTCCCTCCGTACTCAGCATTGGTGAAGCCACAACTTGAATACTGTGTTCAGTTTTGGACACCTCAATAAAAGAAAGACATCAAGGTGCTGGAGCTGGTCCAGAGAAGAGCAACTAAACTGGTGGAGAGCCTGGAGAACAAGTCCTGTGAGGAGCGGCTGGGGGAAGTGGGGATATTTAGTCTGAAGAAAGGAGGCTGAGGGGAGATCTTCTCACGTTCTACAGACACCTGGAAGGACACTGTAGAGAGGTAGGTGCTGGCCTCTTCTCACAAGTAACTAGTGATAGAACAAGAGGGAATGGCCTCAAGCTGCACCAGGGTGAGGTTTAAACATTAGGAAAAATTTTTTCACTGGCAGGGTTGTCAGGCACTGGAAGGGGCTGCCCAGGGAGGTGGTTGAGTCACCGTCCCTGGATGTGTTTAAAAGCCATGTAGATGTGGTGCTTGGGGATATGGCTGAGCGGTGGACTTGGTAGAGTAGGGTTAAGGGTTGGACTTGGTGATCTTAAAGGTCTTTTCCAACCTTGATGATTCTACGATTCTATCATATGAACCCCGACAGAAAGCTTATTGTAAAGTAGCGGGTGTTTCAAATTGAATAAAGACTACATTGAAATAGTGCACAACTGAAATGAAAACATTTGCTGGAATGATTGCCCCATCACTTCACAGTACTCGATATGCTACTTGCTTCTGTCAGGAGGAGCTATTTTCTGGGGGAGTACTACTCCAAGAGGAGGAAGTCTCCTGTGGTTGTAGGCATGACTGCTGATGCAAAATGAGTGATCAGTAAACATCTTCCAATTGGTGTTGAAAACAGAGTTGTGCATGAAATGAACCTTGAACATAAAGAAATTAAAGTTTGGTTAACATCCATTCTGCTGGTGGGGTGATTCATGGTTGTCTTCTGTTACTTGCTCATGCATTTGAATCTGGACAACAGTTTCTCATTTGGTTGCAAAACATTTTCTAATTTATCTATTACCTCTGGACTTTTCCAGACTTTAGGGAAGTTCTGACACAAATTTGGATGTGGAACTGAGGTCTTAATGACAGACATACATACCCCCATGAAGAGTTACTGTGCAACCCTGGATTGCAATTCTCTGTTCTAGGAGGAATTTTGATTGAACTTCAGACGTGAATGTCACAGTTGAGGGCCAATTATAAAATCTGTGAGTCTTGTAACTGGCTCTGAACATTAGTGTACTTAGGGGGACCCGTGACACTCTGTGTGATCTCAAAGTGGCATCTTGGAAAAGCTGGTTTTGTTCTTCTTTTTCTCCCTATCGATCCTTAAAAATATGCAAATCTATGTGATCTGCTTCTCATACAAAGAGCTGCAAATTCAGCTACGGATCAAAGATTAGAGCATATGCCTATTATTGCAGCTGCCAGTTAACCAATCCAAATATTTAACTCTTTAAAGAAATAGAGGGTCAGCAGCTTTCTCAATAATTGTTTCCAGACAGTCTTCTGTTGGTTGGATTTCTATGTCACATTCAACTTCAATTGCTGCTGTAATTTATCTCCACTCCACAGACTTTAACTTTAGTAAATTCACATGTTAGTATTTGAATCACTTATTCTTAGATGCGTGCTCCATGACCATTGATTGTTTTTTATGGTACCTCACAGATTAAATGAGAAAAACCAGTGCCATCCCGACACCTGCATCTGGCCTCTTGCTGTTCTAGGAAGTGCCGAAAGGAAGAAACCGGGCCAGAAATGACTCGAAAATAAATCAAGTCAGGATGTGTACTAGCCATTTTGTAAGGCTGTCTTCACTTGGGTATCAACAGTCAGAAAGGGTGGTGTCTTGCTGACAGACACGGTTGCCAGCATAGTGCCACGCTGTGAGAGAATGCTTCTTCACTGGGTCACACTTCCTTATCTTTCAGTCTTGCCTTGTCTTCACGAAGAAAAGCAGTTTAGGGGTGCTTTGATCGTGTCCTTTGTCCCACTCTGGTGGGCTCTGCCTCACCCTCAAACCCTCCAGAGAAAGGACCTTGCGCTGGGGCCAGCAGAACTATCTGCACCTTTGGTGCTTCCTCCCACAGAGTCACCAACCACTGTTTGCTGCGTGCTCTTGCACTGTGCCACTCTGCTTCATCAACCTCCTCCTGTACTGCTGCCCTTGCAAACCAACCAGTCATTATCTAAAATGATGGCAAAAATGGTGTAGGAGTTTTACTTAGATGATGTTAAACTGAAAAATAAACCACGTTTCAGTTCTATTCATATTCCAGTTTTGGTCCGAGCTATGCAATGTCAGTGGGCCCTACTTCATCAAATGACCAAGCCTCAAGTATTTTCTTCAACAGGCACTTGATTTTAATGAAGAGAGCAACGTGTGAATTTAAACTAAAAAGGTCTGAGGAGATAAAATGGTTAAGGACACACTCTAGACCCTTAGCCTCTCCTCAGAAGGAATGATAAACACCTCTGTTTGGCCAGGTCTACTTTCCTACACCTTTCTGAGGAGAAGTAATGGAGAGTGCTATTTATTATGTGTTGGGATGAACGTAGGGAATGTTTTCCACCGTTAAAAAAAATAAAATCCAGAATTTATGGGAGTTTGAAAAGCAATTTCCTTCTAAGGTGCAAATTCCTAATTTGCCACATAAAAGTACAGGAATTAAGTGCCAAATCCTTCTTTGCCAGTGAGACCTGTGAAAGGAGGTATGAAAAAAGAGTTACTGTTAGGTTTCTATTCATGTCTCCTGAAAGCCAATGTATGCAAAAGTGCACTGAAACAGCCCTGACTTTTTCAAAGCCTTCCTGCCATTCTGACTTAAAAAATGAACCCTTGTCCAGTTTTATTTGTGTGGTGGGTTCTGATTTTGTTCTGGCTGTACTGTATCACTTTTCTCTCCTCACCATTAATCTTCCATGTATGTTCCCCAGGGCACAGTTCTCCCTTTTCTGCATGGAGAGTTTCTATTGAAATTAATGGATATTCTTGTGGGTGGAGGGAAGAATACACCCTTATATCAGCCCTGCTGCAAAAGATCATTCATTGAAAGGAAGCGTTAGTCTCACTCCTGGAAACCCCAGGTCTAGTCAGGTAGATTAGAGTGGGAGATCCCAACAGGAAGTCTGGTACAGAAGTGAGAACTACTTGTCCAACAGAAGACTTTTAAAATGTTGGAACAAAACCCTGTGGAAAGTCAGTGGTAGTACTCTGTGATGACGTGTACTGTCCCAAAGATAGTTTTAGGGCAGATCCATGCGGTGGACTAGAGTACAGTGAAGATATCCATAAGCGACCTGTAGAACCAGGCATGGTCACGAGAAGAGCATGGTGCCAAAGGCTGCAGAGAGGTGCTGTGGATTGGCCAGGGGTGCTAGGCCACGTAAATAAAGGATATATTGTGCTGGGCAGATGTATCACCTCATTTGGAACGTGGGCTTGGGAGCTCAGGCGTCTTTAGCATAGTCGTGCCTTGCACAGTATAGACATATTAATAAGTGTCATTCCTATTGGAGGCTTAAATGGAAAAGTCCTATGTTCCTTCACAGAGAAAAAACCCTTTAATGAATTAAAGAGGGTGTTGACAACCTCCGAGCGGAACTGCATAAATTCTCATAGGAAGGATAGTAGCTGCAATGTAAGGTCTTGAAGTGGGTGGATGACCTTATAAAATATACTATAGTATCTAAGCTTAGTAAAACAAACACGCTATATTTAAGTAGGCTATGGAAAAGTAAATACACTCCAGGAGTCACCCCAAGGAGTTTATGTTATAGTAATGGCACGGTCACATTTTGGATAGATCATTACTGTAGATAGAATCATAAAGTTATAGAATGGTTTGGGTTGGAAAGGACCATAAAGAGCATCTCATTCCAACCCCCGTGCCTTGGGCAGGGATGACTCCCACTAGACCAGGTTGCTCAGAGCCCCATCCAGCCTGGTCCCCTCCTAAGAGGGGGCATCCACACCCTCCCTGGGCAACCTGTTCCATTAGTCTCACCACCCTCCCAGTGAAGAACTTCCTTACATCTAGTCTAAATCTACTGTCTTCCAGTTTGAAGCCTTTACCCCTCATCCTGTCACTACAGACCCTTGTAGAAAGGGCCTGATACTATAAGGCGAGGAGACAGAATTTAATAAGCATAGGATAACGTTAAATAGAGGATAAAAATGCCCTCCTCAAATATATTTTCAAGACTGAACTTTTCCTCCACCTTGTACTCCAAAGAAGAAAACAGTGTTTCATGGATGTGCCAGGCTGCTCCAATATTTTCAGTTCTTTGGGGTATTCCACCGGGGAATCCCACCTGCACGGATGACTTCTTCCACTGTGCCTGTTTTCTTCCATGATGCCTTGTTCCATGCAGTACTGGAAAGGGTGTTAAAAGCTGGAGAATCACAGTGGTGGACAAATAAAGATTTCCTGTGTGTTTACAGTTTGTGAAACCTTGATTGTTGTATAATTAACATGCCAGTTAGCCTTAGATTTTCAGTTTCAGCAACTGATGTGTTTTTAATGTTTAAATTTGATTTGAGCGTCTCTGGCAAAGCTTTGCTATTCATTTGTGCATGTTTGTATTTTGGTTGAAGATTATATACATATCTATCACAATGATTACTTTAAACAGTGCTCTGTCTGCTCCTTCCACCAAACCTGGAACGCTTGCTTTAAGATTAGCCTTGTCAAATTTACTTAGAGTGACCAGGCAAATACATACAACTAATTTTGTTATAGGCAAAATTAACTAATGCTCTTTTTCATGGTGAGATGCTGTAATGATTTTATATAGCAGTCAAACTATTTAAATACTAATGCTGCCTTCATGCTGTAATCACCATTCCAGTCAGATATCATTTTTAGTAGCCCATAGGGAATTCCATCCCTTAATTATTCTTCAATACACAAACCAAGCATTCTTTAATTGGTGTAAATTGAACAGTGTTCCAAAGCAAACAAGGAGAGGACAAACTAATCAATGATTCTGTGCATGTCTATTGGAAAGCTATTGCCATTAGATCAAGTAACAAATCCTCGACTCCATTAGCTTCAGAGGAACGATGGGGGAAAAATACTGCTAATGCTACTTCTTGTTATCAATCAGTATGGGAAAGTGTGTAGCAAATCCTATAGCAGAACTATAGCTTTTCTTTCAAGTGCTGATGGGAATTTAAGATATGAAGATATTCTGACTTCAGAGTCCCGAGACAGATGTCTTTGATGGAGGTTTGTCTGGAAACAATGTGTTTTTACCCCTCTGTTGCTTCTAGTCATGTGGCCTGGTTTTTATTTTTCTATTTTAAATAAACAACTCCTGAATGATAACATAACTTTTTTCCAACTTGTTGGAAATTTTTTGGTGAATTTTCTGGCTCTCCCAGACTATGCTCCCTATATTCATATGTATTCACTACTGCAGCACAGCATAAATTGTGTGGCTCTCCCATCTCTCTTTTTTATTTTTTTTTTTAATATGATCTGAAATAAAGGTGCTGTATTTAAGAAACAGATGAAAAATCTGACTCATAAATGTGTCATACTCACTTTTCATTCTTGTCTCTTTTTATCAATTCTCTAAAACTGATTATTTATCACTGGAGAGTGAAAGGAAAAAAAAAAAAGTAAAAGGCCCATTACAAACCTCTGGCCCAGATCTGCCAGTCTTACAGTTTTAGTTAGTGTGGAAAGTGAAACTCTTCTGGAAACAAATATACTGGCTATGGATGTTCACTTTTAAATCTATTTGTTTTTGATATAATATGCTATTTACTGTTTAAGGACCTTTCATGTCGGTTTAAATTGAAGCTTTTAAAACCAGTCTAGCATAAAAAGCTCTAAGTGACATAGACTGTGTAGAGAAACACAGCATCTTCTGCAGACAGCCTTTGTTCACCACATTACAGTTGAAAGAAGCATAGAGCAGGCTCGATAGATAACCCACCTTCTTTAAACAAGAGGGCTTTTAATTTCCACACAACCTAATCACAGTCACATTACTTCACTCTCTGTACCAGACCCCTCAGGGCTGGCTCTAGGTTTTGCTGTGAAGTCACATGTGTGGGGCCTGAGGCAGTATTTCCACGACACCTGCAGCTGGGGAGTGTGAGATTTGGTTGTGTGGGTTTGATTTTTTTCTTTTCTTTTCTTTTTTTTTTTTGAGTCTGTTTTTGTTTTTGTTTTGGGTGTTTGGGTTTTTTTTTGTTGTTGTTTTTTTTTATTTTTTGCCTGTTGGGATTCTCTAACTGGCTCTGTTGTCATGGGTGGCTGGTTTGGGCAGTAAAGAAGAGAGCAGCAATAAGCTAATCACTCTCAAGGGTTCTTATTTGGTATAAGGAGGAAGATGCTGCAATATTTGTTTTCTGAGGGAAAGGGAGCTGCTCCCCTCACTTCCTTTCCCAAACCAGTGTGCATGATTTCCAAGTAATGAATTCTCCTCTGTTTCCCTATTCTTGCTTCTCTGCTGCTTGGCTTTTGTGTATGTTTATACTATTTCTCAAAAAAGTAAAGTGTGCCACCTGATTTAAGGCATCTTTCTTCTCCCCGCTGCTCTCCAACATTTTCAGTGGCAGATATAAAAGTGCTTCTGATGCCAGCAAGTGGTTATGTCACTTAGAATGGGCTTTTTGGAGTGCTGAAGGGGCTTTTAAAGAGTCATAAGCTACCCCTTTGCTCCTCACTTTACTGAAAGCATGTTCTGAACGGCAGAGAGGCCTTTTGGAGTTTGTGTCTGCTTCCTTGTTTTGGAGATCTGGGTCCCAAAACAAAGGGATGACAAGTGCCTGGGACCCAAGCAGCTGGGAGACATCCAAAGAAAGCTTGTGTGGCTGCTGCAGTGGGGAGCTGGGATACATGCTTTGGGATAACACCAGTCTGTGGAGCCTGTCTCTGCCATGTTATACAAAATAGAGACCTTTTACATTATCCTATTATGCCAAAGAGAAAACATTATCAAAGATAAATCTTAGATAAGATGATTTTAAAAAATAAAAGTTTCTCAAGTCAAACTTTATTGTAGAGCTTCTGAATTCTGCTTATTTCAGAAAGACAGTTGTTGTGGCACTGTCTGCATACACAGGATCACCTCTGACTGGAGTTGAAACAGTATAAGAAAAAAATCATAGAATCACAGAATGGTAGGGGTTGGAAGGGACCTCTGGAGATCATCAAGTCCAACCCCCCTGCCAGAGCAGGGTCACCCAGGGCAGCCCACACAGGAACAGATCCAGGCAGGTCTTAAAAGCCTTTAGAGAAGGAGACTCCACAACCTCTCTGGCAGCCTGTTCCAGTGCCCTGTCACTCTCACAGTGAAAAGAATCAGGCCAACTTCATAACTAAATGTCCAAATGACACCACAGGACTGGGAGGATTTCATGTAACAAGTTTACTTGAAGCTGGAAACCACCATTGGCAACTGTCTGCCAATTGTGGTTTGGGCTAGAAGAAAAGACTGAGATTTGTCATCTAATATTTACAGACAACAAACCAAGGCAGTTTTATTTTTGCTTCTTGTTCAAATAAAAGCCTCCCATTGCTGGGAGAGTTTCAGCAGAATAATTTCTTAATCATCTTTATATTCTTAGGCATATCTGGCCTTCAGAGTCCATAGTAAAACTTCCCACTGATTTCCTTGGGATTATGCCCTTCAGCATGGATGACAGGAGGAACAAATACTTGCCAGGTCTATGCCATTGCCTGCCTATCCCAAGGGGAATGCCCCTATGATCTCCACAAGGCAACCTTCAGTCACCTTTATCCAGGCTACGGAAAATCTCTCCGTTCCCAAGGATGACAGAAAGAGAGAAAGACAGACCATGTGAGGTGGGATGTGTCACTCCCTGTTTCAGACAAAGAGAGAATGATAGCACACAAGCATCCAATGGAAAGGAAGCCAACAGAAGGCTTCTGTAAAGCAGCTAGAATATTTAGTGCTGCTGCTTCAACATAAAGAGGTACAAATGCATTCATAAAATATCTTGAAATGTCCTAATTTTAGAGTGTGACAATATATAATTGTTTAATTCCTTGTTGCTTGGTGTGTACTGTAACACTTTTGTAGATGACTCTCGAGATCATTCCGATTTGAGAGATTTGCTTTAAACAATATGACCAATGAGACATTTATTAGGTTGTTGTTTTGGTTTTTTTTTAAGAGTGAAGTACTTTATTAATGTGAATTTTATTTATTTGTTTGTCATTAACTACAGAGATACTAGCTGGAAGAAATAATAATTCTCACTTGAACTTCCATCATTACGGTTGTGTTCTGTGTATCTTTACCAAATTGCTGTGGCACCATCACCAGCCCATCACCTTTCCCTCATGCTCCTCAGATTGGTCGCAGTGACTCTGATACTAAAGCAAGCTGAATAAACCTCAAATTCCATAACAAATTTCTGGCATAATGCCTTCCTTTACTTTATAGTATTTAATGTCAGCCTGCTGGTCATTGAAAGCTTTTATTAATTTTTATTTTATTTTTGTCAATGTTAATGAGGTCACCTTTGGTCATGCTGACCATTCTATCCGTCCTGCTTCTGCAGATAAGCCCCTTCTGCAATTGCTCTCACTCATAATGACAGCTGTGCTGGGCATTCATTGTTAAGTTTCCTGCCCTCGATTAATTTAGAAGTATTTTTTATACCACCACAAAAGTAGGAACTCCATCATCTTCTTAAAGTCAGTTAAAAATATCAGTGTAATAACTGCTAGGGGATTGCTTTCAGTCAGAAACTGTACTCACAGTATTTTGGAAAGTAGTTTGCTCAGTCTATTCTCAAAGCTCTTCGGTGAGTGTGGCTCCAGACTCTCCACAAACAATCCCTTCCACAGCTTCAATATCTTCACTGTCAGAAAGATTTTGCAACGTCTGACCCAAATCTCCCTTGTTTCAATGTAGGGTTGTTATCTCCTGTCATTTTGCTGTATACCTGCAGCACACACTCTTCCCTGTCTTTTTGCAGAAGGTTCTTCCGAATTTGAAGTCTTTGTAATGTCCACTCATTCTCTTCTTCTCAGGATGAAATCACCCCAGTTCAGGTTTTCTTGCAGGTCACATTTCCCACATTTCTGATCACTCCCATTCCTCTCCTTCAGACAGTCTTGGAGTCAGCCGCATCTTTCTTGAAATGTGGTGCTTTAACTGGGTACATGCCTGATGCTCAGCTGAGCAGCACAAACACTGCCTGTATCTTACAAGAAAACATCTGTCTAAAGAGCTCCCAAACAGCTTAGCTCTCTTGTATCCAGTTCTCTCCCACAGCTGTGGGGAGAAAGAAAGATATTAGAAAGATATTCTCCTTCATCCATAATGAAACTTCAGCCTCCTGTTGCCTGCTCTCACCTGGTGAAAACTTAGAAGTTCTTCCGATTCTACTTAGGATGGAAAGAGGTTCCCGGGGTGATCCTTTGGGGAATATTGGAAACCAAGCCTTGTCTGTGAGGCAAGACATAATTTTGACTCCATACAATTCTCCTTTTTTTTTTTTTCTTCTTCCAAAATGAAAACCTCCTAAAAGTGCAACATTTACTTTTATCTTTCTTCGGATTTTTTTCTCATGCAATTATTGGCATTGGTAATTTAAGAAAAAGTGTTGCAAAACTACCATTTTCCACTGAATAATCATCACAATACTAGTAATAATAATAATAATATTTTGATTATTTATTTCCTTTATCATTATTTCATCCAAACCAGGTTGCATAGCTAAACATAAAAAAATGTGACTTGTCATCATCTGTTTAAAGCTTCATCTTGAAGGTTGGTAAAAATTTTGTAAAAAATCCCTCACCCAGTCCTACAGTGTATGGTCTCATTCTTGACTTGAATCGACCGAGCAAATAATTTCTTAAGAAATTCTAATATCAGTCTTTGTCACCTCTGTAAAGTCTATCAGATTTTATATCAGGCTAGCTGGTTGTGTTTGTTTATAGCTGCCTAGTTTGAATATATTCTAAAAAATGGTGCATGCTTTTAATCACAGAAAACTTACAACTTAGGGCCCTCACTCTCTTAAAGTCAACAGAAAAGTCCATCGAGCTTCTCTTGGGAAGGCCTGAGCCTTTAATCTGTGTTTGTTTAATAATAAAGTCCCCGAGATAGGCTGGTAGATAGGTTTCTTTGAGCCACACTTGTAGCAATATTAAGCATGTTTTTCTTTCTGATATACCCTGGTTTCTAAGACTGCTTAAGCAGGTACTAATGACTTTGCTACCATGGTCTGCTCTTAACCCTCTGGTTTGTCTTTCTGTTCCTAATCCATGAAGGTAGATAAATATTTTGCATCAGAAGTGTGAAAAAAAAAAAAAAAAAAATTTAAATGAGCAGTACATCATTACTTTGCTGTTTTCTTATTCCATTAAATTCCACCACACATGATCATTTCTGAACAAACATTTGCAGTCAATATTTGCTAAAAAAGTCCGACTCAACCTGGTAAATAAAGCATTAGAAAACATAATTTTGTTCCTTCACACAGCCTAATCCATTAAGACTTTAACACAAGTAAAAACTAAAGACAAAGGGAATTTCTTAAAACATGAAGGCCTGTAGCACATTTGCATTTTGAAATTAATTGCTGACCTAATTATTTGTCAGTAGTAGGATAAGTTAATCAAACATAACTTACAGTAAAGCTTCTAAACACCCGCAGGATTTTCTCCCCCAGAGTAAATTGTCATAGTGGTCCAGTTTGACAATCCATTCTCACTGTCATCTTGTGACCAAAGGAAGACTATCTGGGAAATGGTACCATATGGAGACACAAGAGAGAATGAAATACTTAGATCTCCTGTACAAAGGCATGATAAGCTAACAGTCACCAGAGGAAGTCAGGAACGACAAAGCTTTGAAAAAAAGAAATACCCGCCTTTCAAATCCATTTAGATTTATTTTTATACTTTCTCCAATTTGCACTAAAATACTCTGATATTAAATATGCATATAAAATAGAAAGCAAATGTATTGTGTAATGTTTTATTTCTAGCATATCTGTGGATCTGCATTTCATGCTTAGCATCAGTGTGATGGAAAGACTGGTATTTACAGACAAGAATAGGGCCTTTTCTTCTTCATCTTAAGGAAACAATTTGTTATCCACAAATAAGATGTTGCGACCGACCACTTCATGACCTGAGGCTAAGGATGCACAATTTTATTTCAAAATGTGCTCGAAAAGAAAATCTGATTAAACCATCAGGTAATGTGACCAGTGCGTTATTTTCAAAAGTTATACCCAGGCATTTGAGTTAGAAATACTTCATCAGTATCAGCTTCTCTTATTACAGTACTGCCTCTCTCCTGTCATCTGCTGGCAATGGCAACCCACAGTAAAGGATGTTTTTCTGATCATTTTGCACTCATTAAATACAGCTGTCACAATAGCGGATGCGAGAATGCATACAAAACTTTTATGCCACGTCAAAATAAAGCAGAAACATTTTAAAAAGATCTGAAACCTTTGAAGCCTTTTCTTGAGAAATATTGAAATATTGCTTTTTGTTGTTGTTGTTTTCGACAATTGAAATTGTTCCACAGCGACACACATTAAAACTCACTGCAGAACAAAACATCATCCATCAAAATTAAAGAAAAAGGCAAAAAAATGGAGGAGGAAAAAAAAAAAAAAAAAGAAATCCAACCTCTCAGAAGCACGAAGTGTTTGGTTTCTGAGAGTCTGAAGTTCTGGTTCATCACCTGATTTCTGGGACAGAACACACATTGAGCTCCAGAATCTCAGGGGAGCTGACATTTGCTTCTGGACCATGGATGAAGTTTGCCCCATAAAGCTTCCAGCTGAGTGAAAACATCTTCCCCAAGTTCCCCATTCTAAGAAACAGCTCCCTTTCAGCCTAAGCAGCAGTAAATTCTGTAGTTGTTTGACATTATTGCAGTAAAAAAAATATTTTAAAGGGCAGCATGAATGACCCCAAAGTCGTTCTGTAACCAGTGTGAACAGAGAATCCTCTATGAATTAATATTTCTGTCTGCATGCAAGTGTGTTCTGAAGACCCGTGACATCCAAGGTGACCCATGGAAGACTTCGGTCACCTTGAGCTAGAAGAAAGCAGTAATTTGCACCTATCTTGCACCTCCCCATTTCAGGATTGCATGATTATTTTTAAAATGTGTTTCACTTTGAAGCATCTCCTTGAGTTGATTACTATCCTGAAACTGTGAAGCAGAGCCCTTGAGCAAAGATATGAATTTTCAAAGACAGAGATTTTTTCAAATGACACCCACCTTGTGGGTAAAATAGCTACACATGAGAACAAACTCAGGATATACTGGATGCCTGATTTTAAGCTTTAATCAAGAGACTTCTTCAAAGACTGGACCACACAGGTATAAATCTAATACCTTTATTACTTGCAGTTACTAATTTGCCAAAAATGGCACGAGCTCCATTTCCTTGTTGTAAATCCTACCTTCTGCCTCTCTTGAAGGCATGGGCTGGGGCCAGTTACGTGATTTACTCACCGTGAGCTTTCCACTCTCTTTTAATTTGCAAATTTTTTTGCATGTGCAGACAATGGTGGAAAAAAAAATGTGCGAGTACATCTGTGTGTGTATGCATGTGTGTGTGTGTCTAAACATATCCTTAACACTTATCTGAAAAGTGTCTCATGCTCACAATCCTATCAGCTGGAGGATGCAGTAGGGATGCTGGGAAAGGAGGCCCTTGACAGCCATGGCTGGGCTGGAGCAAGCCCAAGCTGTCTCATTCCCCCTGCAAAGTGCAAGCATGTGATGGCCAAAGGGAGACAACTTCTAGCATCCGTGCACTTGGCACCCATGCGATGCAAGCTGCTTTCATTATGGGGAGCTAAGTGTGTCTCCATGAGATATGGTGACACTACAACTGTTGTGTGGAGATACACTCATCTGTCTCTCTCTTTCTTTCTTTCTCTGACTGGCTTCTTCCTAATGCAACTGTTTCCTGCTCGCTTTACTTGTCTTTTTGGTTACCTTGTGTATTGTCCTTTACCTTCATTGAAGATTTCTTTCATGAGGAGAAAAGAAAGAAAGAAAGAAAGAAAGAAAGAAAGAAAGAAAGAAAGAAAGAAAGAAAGAAAGAAAGAAAGAAAGAAAGTCATGTCCCCAGGACAGAGAAGGGAGAACGACAGAATGAATCTTACTCCAAAAGTGTATTCACGTAGAGCAGCAGTTTTTGTTAATTGATAAAGTGAAGTCATGACAGAATTTGTGGGTGAAAATATTGCCCTGGGGAAGAACACTGATGAGCTTTCATTTACCATTACTGCCTACCGCTCTCATTCCTGTCTCAGCCTGTCCCAAGCTTAGCCCATCTGAGTTCCCAGCTAGAGTCTGCTTCCCAGATTGCAGAAAACTTTTGCAGAGACTGCAAGACTCCATAAATGTGAATTTTAGGGCACTACATAATCTCAGCTGTGGCTGTAGGGTCAAGTCACTTTAGCACCTAACTGGATGGGAATAAATCACCAGTGGAAGAAAATACATCCAGAAGAAAACTCAGCACATAGGTTGTGGGTGACTATGAATGGAAATTTAAGGTAAAGATTAAGAATTTGGAATATCATACAGAGAAGGAAGAATGGAGAGAGAAATAAGTTAAAGGTCACAGGTAGCGAAAGGGCGATGGAAGAACAGTGGAAAAGCGGAAGCATGAACAATATGAGAAAGAGAGGGAATAATGCAGTAGAGGGAAGCAGAGAAGTTCCTGTGGAAGAAAGAAAAGGAGGGAGGGGAAAGGAGTAGTAGAGCTGTAAGAGGGAAAGAGTGGTGCTGACTTTACTGAAGAGCAATGTGTGAAGTGGGAAAAACTTTATGGAAAAAGTTGAGAGGAAGGGGACCCAGAAGTCACATGAAACATCCACAAGCAGCATCGTTGTGCTGATCCCGTCCCACCTTGCGTGCATCTACATCTTGCCAGTCTTCAGAGTGTGATTTCTCTCTCCATGGGCCATCTGGGACATGCCACTGATGTCCCGGCTGCTCCTGGCCCTCCCTGATGGGACCTGTGTTCCTTACTACTGCCATCCCATGCCAGGCCAGTACACCTGAGTGCCTGGCCAACTCCTGTCTCATGGTTTTCAAAAGTCAATTTCAGACTAGACTGTAATCTTGAAATCTGCCCAACAGGGCACAGTATAATCCCAGCTCTATTTGAAAGGTCAGGTCCTGCAGGTGTTGCTTGGTTTTGATGCATTCAGAGCTTCAAGTGATTTCAAAAAGCCATCAACCTAGATAAGGGAAGTTGGAACTGGGGCCACAGTCAGATTTCCAGTATAAAAAGTGATTTCATTTTCAGATGGCTTCACTGTACCTGCTGTAAGGTTTCACTGTTCTATTTCTCTCATTGAAATACAGAGAAGGATCTGTACATCAAATACATAAAAGATTTGACTTTTAATTCCTACCATGTATTTTGGTAAGAGGAATTAAATGTCAAAACACAAAAGCAATTATACACTTAATGGCAAAAAACATATAATCAAGTCATTTTTTTTATTTTCAAATTGCGGGGATTGAAATAAAAGGGCAAGAGGGTCTTACTTTGACATTATATGAGATGGAAAGGCACATTTGTATCCTTTTGTACCTTTTACAAAATGAATACGCCTGTAATCAGACCTATTCATTTTGAAAAGGAGATTGTGCTTTAGATCTATGGCATATTTGCGAGGGTGTTGAGAAAGTATCTAAGTAAAATGTGCCATAGGAAATCAACTCTAGGGAAATGTAGTTATTCTTCACGATGATATACAACGAGTTTGGCGTAACACTTGGGGTGAAACAAAGCCTGCTGGTATGGGAGAGTCATCTCTGCGTATTTTACCAACCATCACTGCAGCAAGGTAGGCAAATTCTTCCAACCCAGGAAATCCCCGAGCTTGCAGATTTCTGCATGCTGGGAGAGTGATCTTGAGCACTCTGCTATCAGGTTGCCCTCTTCTCCTCTTCTGCAGCCAGCTGCTGGTGGCCACTGTTGTAGTTAAGACACAGGTTCTTAGATCTGCCTTTCTCAGGGCAATTGTTGCGTTCCTTTCCTCTATGTACCCAGCAAATTTCAAGGGGAAAAAGGCAAAGTCATGTTGGTACCTCTGCATTTCTATGACATTAGAAACCAGTGGCTATTTGCTAGTGTGTCTGTACATTCCCTAATGCAGCAACCCGCTACTCCTACCGCCAGGCTGGCCGGCACTTCCATGTTACATATGGGCATAGCTGCACAGTGCATGGTTCATGTGACAGTACATGGACATGTCCCACAGTCCTGGTGAGCTGGTCGTCCAGACTGGGCACAGGACACATCTCTCTCTGGCCTGAGTGGGTGGGCCTCCTTCCCAGAGACTGAGGATGACTATTGCATATCTGCAGCCTGATCTGTCATTTCTCTACTGCAAGACCCTCTGTAGCTGAGAGACACTGAAAGTACAGAAATAGACTTCTGCGAGCTTAGTGACATCATAGTCCTGGGATGGCACTTTTCCACTTCTACAGTGGTTTATGGGGAAATAAAAGTCCTACTAGCGACAGCTCTTGCTACATTACCGCAATACAACAATTGCTTACACTCAGCATCAATTTCTGTGACCCATTAGACCAAATTCCTGTTTATTGTTGCAAAACCTCGGAATATCTTAAGCAGAAACACACCAGATGTAAGGTGTGGGATCATTCTTCTATCCCACAGACTACTGTATCCAGATTGCTCCAGATTCTAAGGTCTGATTGCAATTTATAATGATATCGCATTCCCCAAGCTGTGCAAAAGGACTAGAAGTTAATATGAATGCACCTGCCATGCAGGTAAATGATATAGCCTGGTGGCTTCGGCATAAGCTAGAAGAAGCTCCCAAATACAAATCTGAAAACACAACTTAAAACACCCCAGAAATGAAATTCAAGTTGAATTACCTATCATCCCACAGTTTTGTCATTCTAAACGGGAAATAGTTGTGTGGAGTGTGGTGATCCTCTGTGTAGACAGAGAGCTGGCACTCTGCTTAAAGCTTATCCAAGTTACAGGAAAGATTTCCCTTCAATGGCTTAACACCATTAATCTGTCCCAGACAAAAAGTAGGTTATTTATGACAGAGCTGGTCCAACTAGGGTTCTATTTTATTGTAAGCTCTAATTCTTGACTTCTAAGATTCATTTTGGCATATTTATGTTTGCGTAAATAATTATGTGTGTTCTCACTGCCTCTTGTATAAGGATCTGGTACTTTAGGACATGAGTTTGCAGTGTTGGGTTGAAGGGTGGACTAGATGATCATGAAGACCTCTTCCAACAAAAGACATTCTGTGATAACATAAAGATTGAGAAAAAATCCCCCCCCAACCCCAAACAAACAAACAAACCAACCAAAAAACAACAAACAAGTAAAAATAATAAATTGAGCAAATATGATAACACTGGCCAGCTCAGCTGGAGCTCTGCTGCTTCTTTATGCCAATTCATGTGTATAGAGGTCTTAAAAAACTCCAGAAGAATTTAGGAGAATATTTCTATGTATATTTTATGTCTAAGAAACCCTAAACCATTAATTTTGTGTCCCAAAGAATTATTAAATATCTATATTTGGCTTTCACCTTTAGTGGGTGTTGTCTGTGAATGTATATTTTGGGCATTTTGGAAATCTAATGGCAAACTGTGGTATTTTCCACTTTCTGATAACAAAAGAGGCAAAAAAAGACAACCTGCTAAATGGTACTTACTGAGAAATAGGATTCTCTGTTACGGGGAGAAAGAGCCATCAAACTTTTAATCCTACTTGCAGGGTTTCAATTTTATAGAAAAAAAAAGAAAAAGAAAAAAAGAAAAAAGATTAAAAAATGCCTTTTCTCTTTTTTTTTTTTACAAAAATTAATTTCTGTCAAATGGGGAAAATTGAGTTGAATCCCATGACGACGATTTTCCCCACAGAGAGATTGCAATGACTGGTGTAGGAAGTCCCCGAAAACAATTTTTTGATGGACATTTTCTGTCACCCTTTGCCATCATGGCATACATTTTCTTGTCACATAATATACGGTAATTATATGGATTTTCCTCTTTCCAAATTAGAGGAATGCTTCCTTACTTGAATGGAGGGGCCACAGACTACTAGTCAACCTAAAAATCCTGTTAGCATTACATCTCAGCACAAATAAAGAATTTGGATCAGTGCCTTGTTAGATCACCTCTATTTCTAGCTTGCTGAGTAAAAAGAGCATTTTTCTGCAGCCTAGTTTGATAAGTAAAAGGTGTCTTTCTCACCTGCGTGCACTCTGAATTGTCACTCTCATTCTTTGTTCCTTTGCATGCGGCTGTTGTCAGCTCCCGAGTCACAGAACCACTTGCAGGAACGGCTCGGGAGAGTTTTGGAAGAAAGGAAAGGGAAAAAAGGAGCCGCATTTTTATTTAACAGCAGAAGGAGAACATAAAGAAAAGAAAGGTGTTCTCAAGAATGTAGCCTGCAGCCTTGTCAGGTAGCATTTCTTCAGATGGTTTTTTTTTTTTTTCCTCTCCCCTTTCCCACCCCAAGATCTCTCTTCATCATTTTTTTAAACATCTCTTCTGGGACAGGGACATGAAAGTAAATTGTGGGTCAAAGGCAAGAATTAGGGGTTGCCAGGGCTGCTTTCTGATGGCTTTACTTTATCTTTGTGTCCAAGCTTTTGCCAGTCAGCAGGTATTGCGGGTTATCCATTCCAGTCACATCATTTTCTGCTTGATGACAAGCATCACACCTTCATCCATCACATTTACATTTCAAACTGCCACACTGCTCTATTGATTAATTATTTAGCAGCTCTTGGCCACTTGCGAGTGTTTCTGCGCTCACATTTCACAGAGAAGGTCCCTTCTTTTTATTTATGTGCGGTTTTGTAAAACACCAAAAGAAATAAATTTAAAGCCTTTAACATGTACACATCCTAATACCCCGTGTGTGCTTGCCTCTGTATATGCACACGGGTGCACACATCTACACCGGAGCGTGTGCTGGTGCAGTTAGGCACACACAGGGAGCAGAAGCAGGTAATCTGATCAATAAGCACATGCTCACACTGATAATAGATTTCTGAGTTTTCAGAGCACTGAGCAGCAGATCAATGAGACCTTGCAGGTGTGCTGGAGCTGGGAATCACATCAGCTGCATCAGGCTCCCTACAGACCAGTGGGTCACACGCCCATCGTCCTCTGGGCTCTGTCACTTTGAGCAAAACCAGGTGGAAGGCTTTTGCAGGTGCCTGGTAATGGCTACGTTTCTTCTATACCGCAGGCAGGAAAGGGCAGCTTCTGAACAGGGCAGGGCATCTGGTTCCACCTGGGGCTCTGCTTGCCTGAGCAAACCACTCCATCCATCTTTTCTTCCATTCTCCTTTGGTGAAATGGAGAATTAGGAGCTAATCTTCTGGTCTTTTTGCGTGCTTGGTTTTATCTGGGAAGAACCCTAGTTCCACTGCAAGAATAAAATCTATCTGCTCTAACTAGAAATGAAAAAATCTAGGTCAGTTTGGTAATCTTTGTTTGGAAGAGTGATGTTTGGCCTTGCTTCTGAGGTCTGGGGCACTCCTGGGCACTCTGTTCTGGCTGGATGCTTCTCTGACACATCACCACCTCCCACCCAGCAGACACTGTGGGGGCAATCTGTAATCCTTTGGTGTCCCAGGTGGTGGTGTGCTTCAGACTACTCTCTGATACTCGTAACTGCTTGCCTAAAGATATATGTCTCTAGAAGGAACAGCTACAAGAAGAAAGCAAGATGAAGTATTCTGTGATGGGAAGAGGAATGTTTTCAGTAAAGGTTTTGAAAAAAATCTCCTGATGTTTGTGACATCACGTACTTATGTTGGAGCAGGAAATGAGGTCATCTTGCATACTAAAATAAGGTTAGTATTTGGATATGTTTTAATGTTTTCTGCTGTTTTCACTTTTTTATGAGTTTATTATGGATATAACCCAACAAATGTAAACAGGGTGAGTCCATTTCCTGCTATTCATTTTCAATAATTTCTGACTTATGCAAAGCCTATTAAAATCAAAGGAAGACTGTACATTAACTTAATAGGCTCTGGATGAGACCCTTGAAGAGGAGGGACCACATGGTTCTTATTGCTCCATCTCTTGCATTTCTGTCTTTATTCTTCAAAATGTAAATGTAATACCACTGACTTTTTTAATCGATGGGATTTGTGCTAGTATTGAGTTCATTGTCTGAATGGTGTTAGGCTAGGGCTGGTAATTTTTTTTTTTTTTTTGGTCAAAATTACTTGGTTTATTATAAAGAACATTGGGAAATTGTATAAGGCAAGTGAATATCCTATTTATGTATTTACATAAGATGTTACAGCATTCAGACAATAAATTAAACCCATCTGCTTGGTCTATTAGTGATATTAGCACACTGTTTAACACACAGAGAATAACTGACTGACTCTTTTTCTATGGAGAGCACTGAAACAAAAAATTAAGTCAGCCTTATTCCTGACTTGTGGTGGAGGATTTTGTTTGGTTAAATACAATCTCCATCTCTTACTGCGGCTAAAGGAAATACTTAATGTTTAATTTTTGCCATTTCTTACCCTCTAGGTTTGCTTCTCCTCTGGCCTTGTTTAGTTCCTCTCTGTCTCTTGTTCAACAGAAACTTCGGTGAAGTGCAAATTAATCCACTGGTTTGGGTGTGGTTTTTTTTTTTGTTGTTTTTTTTTTTTTGTTTTGTTTTTTTTTTTGTTTTTTTTGGTTTGCTTTTTGTTTTGTTCTTGTTTTGTTTTGTTTTGTTTTTTTTCCAGCTCTTTCCAAAACTATTCCACCTCTGGCATTCTCTTCTTAATGCTGGCCAAAGCCATTTGACATGGACAAACTCAATTTCAGGCAGAATGAACTCTCCAGTTTATATTTGACCATCAGAGCCTGGCCTGAAGAAAGGCAAGATGATGGCTCCTGGTTCAAGTGCTTTCCCTTTCCTTGGGTAAAGTAAGGAATGGGAGAGAGAGAAGCTATTCCAGACATCTCCCATGTCTTCTCCAAGGTAGCCTTCTTGTACAGCACCAAAACTTATGCCAGAAAAAGAAAACCATTGAGTACCTGCAAGTGAAGGAATCAATTTTCTCACTCTGGTATGAGAAGAAGGGAATGTAGCAAGGACATCCATGAATGGAAACAGCAGCAATGGATGGTCTCTGTGAGAAGTCCTGGCCAGTCAATTTCCAGTATACTATGAATATACAGTGGAAAACATATTAATCTCCGCCTGTTGTCCCAAGAGGTTTATACTGATATAACTTCTGCTTGTGAAATGTCATGGAGGTGGTATGAAGCCATAATCAAAATAATTAAAACTTCAAGTAATTTGAAAATTAACACTTTCATGGTTAAACAAAGGTGATGATATCTAGTACCTCTACATTGAACAAACTCTTTTACAACGGAGAGTGTACGACTCAGAAAGATGCTGCGATTTGCGTGAACATTGAAACACCCAAATCTGATTTAAGTGTAAAAACAAAGGACAGAAGGTGACTTTAACCTGTACAACAGAGTGGTTTCTCTCACACGAGTAACCTCAACAGGAATATGGCAATACCAGTACTATGGTAATACTTGATAAGATCAAGGACATTGCTATCTAGACTGCTGTGCAATACTGTGCCACTGTAAATATCTGAAATTAAAAGAAGACTAAATGAAGCTCCCTCTCTAATATTGCCATCATATAGTGTCTGAGAACGTATTTACATGCCTTTATATATATATATTTTTTTTTTTTTTTGATTTATTGCCTTTGGATTAACAGTGTCTTACATACCTATTTAGTCATCAATCTTAAAACTAGGAGCTGATACAGTGTCAGACGATAAGGCAGCAAAGCTCTTCACACTTCTCTTTGCTTTTTGCTTGCTTCATCTCTTCGCACTCACAGTTAACAGACTTGCTCTGTATATAAAAAAAAAACCCCAAACCCAAAAACAACCAAAAACCAAACAACAAACCAAACATAGTAATTAGTTCACTATAGGTGTGTTGAAATTGTATTGTCACAAATAAAAAAGCAAAATAACACTTCACCTTTTTTGGGCTTAATGAGATCAGGAAAGTATTTTCATAACTGAAAAGAAAGATTCTTTTAAATAAGATCTTTTATTAGGAAGTGAGAACAATATAAAATAAGCACCTTCCAGTGAACTATTCTGTAAAATGGCAAATATGATAATAAACAAAACCAATTAGGTTATGAGTGGACTCCTTTTCAAAGATTAAAATACATAAACATAATAATTCAGAGTACTTGACAGGATTACACAGGCCCTAATTCTAAGTTATGACATTTCTGACTGCATAAATACTAGCCAGCACATCCTGCTACTCCCAGTAATGAGAAAGGTCGCAAGAAATCAATGATATGAGAGTGAGAAAAAAACCTAGAGCAACAGGTGGTTCTTCATTTTATCTATGGATGCAGCATTATTTTACTGTTTCAAGAAGGAGTTTATACACTGCTGTCGCTCAGAAGCAAATCTGGCTTCCACTTTGGTAACTAGAGTTCATTAAAGATGAGCATCCACACCTTATTGTCAATCCTTTTCTGCAAAAGAATTATTGTTAATCAATTTTGATATAAAGGTCAGAGAAGTAGAATGCTATATCTTCTGCCAAAGCCTGGTCATTCAGTCAACAGAGAGAGCCAGTACAGTATTTTCCAGAGGAATTTAAAAGACAGACAAATAAGCAACCAACCAAAGCACAAAGTGGCAAGTCATACATCAAGCTAACAGTGCAGTGCTGCTGTCTGTGAAGAGCTACCTTCCTGCCTGACTTCCCAGCACGTGGAGCACTTGCTCTTACTTTATTAGCCAAGCAGGACTCACTTCTGCCTTCCCAGTGCACCCAGAAGTCCTAGGAATAGAGGACTTGTCCCATGTGTTATGGTCATAGCATTAGAACTACTCCTTCCAGCCCAGGAAACCTATTTATCAGATGGTCATCTGTAGCAGCAAATCCCATAGGCTGACAACGTGCAACAGAACTAACTTCCTTTTATTTGCTTTAAATTTGCTATCCCATACCATTTAACTTCACCGTCTGTCCTCTTGTTTATAAGTAATGTGAGAGGAAGAAAAGATGGTCATGACTTGTGTTTTAATTGTCACACCTGATTAGTAACACCTTCAGGAGCCTCAAGTAGGTACAATATTGAGAAACGGGACTCCTTGCTGTGCCTTTTACATGGTAACACTGATCCAGAGGAAAGGGACAGTGCTCTTGTCTCTCAGCAGTGTAACTCCTAGCCATTGCTTTGCTGGAGAATCACTGCAGCCCTGCCTGGAGGAGACACCTTTGGGAAGCAACCATCCCACAGGGCTGTACATTTCCGGTGCGTTCCTGTCCTGCCCGTAGAGATGCCTGAAAAGCATGCAGAAGTCATTGATCCATGGGTGCACAAAACCAACCATTTGCATAGTCTATATTAACATTAGTCTAGATAAAATAGATAAGCAATAACATGTCTGCTTGTGGGTTGAGTTCCTCCCAGGTAACTTCTCTCCACCTGCACTTCTTGGCACTTCTTTTGTTTTCTTCAGACCAATAAACCTCAAATTGTTTCTTAAAGCGTGGCATGTCTCTGTGTTCCAGAGAGGGAACATCCTGATTCAGAGCATCCTTGGTAAGGGGCGTCCCTGCAAGGGGACAGTGACAAGGCTGGCTGTCCTGGGGCTGGAGAGAGAACTGACCTGGGATATCTTCATATGTGAAACATCACCTAAGTCATTACTAGGCTGTTAGATAAAAGATTAGTTTACAGCATTCCTGCTATGACTGAGATAATGCTGCAGAACATAAGAATGGGATTATTAATTTGTTTGAACCAAGTATTGTCAGTGTCAGTCTGAGGAGAGGCCTCCAGGCCCAGAGATGGCCAGGGACCACCTCACTGAAAAGGGCTGTGATTTCAGACACGTGCTGGACCATCGTCCTTATGCTTGAGCCTTTCCCTGCCCAGCTGTTTTGGTTCCCACTTTGAGATTTCTACTTGCCCCTAGGTAGTGTTTAAAAAGACAACAAATGGAAGTGTCTGCAGTCACTTCTGCAAACTGGTGCTGAATAATGAGGTGAAGCGCTGTGCCTAGACCTTCAGGGAGCTGTTAGTCTCTTTCAACAACCCTTTTTGGGGACAAAGAGTGAGTGTCTGTCACCATGGTTATCAGGGGTGCGAAGTGCGTGGCTGCAAGTGCATCTTCCCTCTGGTCTACCTACCTCCAGAAAATGGAAGCTGTCGGAAGGAGGAAAGTACTGACTCTAGATGTCATTGCTTCGTTTTGATGCAGAAGGGAAATAACCAGGAGTCCAGTATTCTGGTAGAATGGGAGATATTTCTCCTCCTCAGCTGGAGCCGTGGGCTGGATTTGACTCTCAAAGCGGCTATCCAGTAAGACAGTGACTTGATGTTTGGTGGTTATCTTGAATTGGTAGTGCAGTGGAAGATGATTCATGCTTAACTTCCCATGAATGACACAGGCAGAGGTATGTGAAAAATCCTAAGGGAGCAAGAGCAACTGCGCACAGCTTTTAGGTTAAGGATTAGCTGCCTTTAAAGAAGGCTGCCCTCACTAGATTGAGAACTGATTGCAATATTTTCTTGTCTCTTCTTTGCCTCAATCAATAATTTTTAGGGTTCCAAACAATCAGAGTGCAATAATGCCTCCACAGGAACAGTCACACGGTGATGAATTGCATAACCCCTTCTGCATAAGTATGAAAGAATAAAGGCAAATTTTGAATAAGAGTTGCTATACTCAGGCAAAATACGTGTCTCTGCAGTTGACAGATACATGTCTCTGCAAAGCTTAATACTTACGGGGAATAAACTTTGGCAGCACAACAGACTTAAAACCCAAATAAGCCAGCCCAAAACTCAGTGATATGCGTCCTGCATGTGCCTTTAAATACTGTTAAAATTGAATTTGACTAGGCTTGCTCAAATCAGATCTGTTATCAACAACACATTGTCTCAGGAGACCAACATTTGTCCAGTTAGGGCTTCCTTCATTAATCGTCCAGCATCAAGCAAGCCAAATCCAAATCTGTGGAGAAAAAGCAATTAGATATTTTAAGCAGTGATAAGAACACCACAAATAATCAATTTCTACGGTATTAGCAGCTACCTGGCCCAGCGAAAGTCTATAAAAGCTAGAATTTATTGCAGAACACCAGACAGCTTACAAAGCATTGATTCTTAGTAGTATGCATAGATTGCTGGATTTAAAAAGAAATCCCTAATGGTTCTTACCTTTAATTTTTTTTTTTCCTTTTAAAGGGAAAACAAGGATAAGGTGCTCATAAGCCAAACTGCAGCAAAAAAAAAGCCCAAACCAAAACAAACTAACGACTATTAAACAGAATTTGTTTAGCTTTCAGATGAAGAGAGTATTACCATCCTGTTTGATAGCAATTACATGCAATCTGATGCATAAACTTCATAAAGGAGGAGAAGCTAAATAAAATCATAGTATTATATAGTTAGAAAAAAATAATTGTCCTTATTTTAAAAACATTTATTGCTTCTGAGAAACCGACAGACTAGAAGTACCTTTTGCACTTGTTTAGTTCATGAATCTTTAGGCCTTCCAAGCCTATTCCTCTGTAACGGTCTCATACCGGACTATTTTAATCTGCATTAACCTTTTTGATTTTTAACTGCTTATAAAAGCAAAACAAAAGGCAATGCAAAACCCTGACTGCAGCGGAAGACACAGTTTTGAAAGATATTTCCTCTTAATATTCCCAAAAGACAGTTTCTGTACATAGCTGTTATAACTGATCTTTAAATGGGAAGCAAAACATAGCCAAACTCAGATTTCTAGTCCAATAGGCTCAGAAGTTGAAAGGAACTTTGGCGATCGTCTCATCTGGCTTCCTGTATATGTGCACTTGAATCTTTCCCCAGAAGCTGGATTAAATCTTGTCTTTCAGAAAGATGTCTAATCTCATTCTAAAGACTCCAAGCTATGGTGAGTCCACCTCCTCCCTGGGTAAGCTCTTCCAGTGTTTAATTACCCTTACTGCTCAGAAATGGTGTCTTATTTCAAGGTTGAATTTATCTAATTTAGCATTCAAATACCGAAAACGCAGTGTGTTTGAGAGAGAGCAAATATAAGTGACATGATACATTTTATACTAATCCTAAATCAAAAGATTATGGAAATACAGAAAACATGACAACTAAAGCTCTAGTCTGGCAAACATTTATGCAAGGGGGTAGCTTTCTGCATAGGAAATGGTTTCTTTCAGTTCAGCAAGCCTACACACATGTGTAAAGTTACACCAGGGCTTGAAACACAATTTAAAAAGAGGCATTTGGAGGGACTTCTCCTAAGAAAAATGTTAAGCATTAGTTAATAAAGACAACTTCCCTCCTTCTCTGTCCCCACTCTGAGCAGCCTTTGAGGTGGGACATTATAAATTAATAGTAGAAGGAAAAGTGAGAAAACTTCCTATTGCAGAAATCTGATCGCTGCCATAGGGGGCTGACTGCTGAAATTGAAACACAACCCAAGGGGGGGGAGGAACGGGGGAAAAAAAAAAAAAAAAAAAAAAAGGAAGCCTTTTTATCCAAAACAAATTTATTATGTTTTCCAGCTGGGCTTACACAAATACTCCTGAAGGACGCTCATTATGACCTAATCTGACACCTCTATAATCTTTTTAATTGTCCATCTGCACCATTTTTTTCATCCTTCCTTCCTAAAATATTTCTTAGAAACCTGAAATCCTCCATCATTAATTTCTGTCAAATCTTCTCCTCTCTTTTCATGTAGAAGAAAGAAAGGTTATCAATCAAACAAAATAAAGAAAGACTATTTCGTTTTATTTTATCATCATGAATTCCTTTCCATAAGATCCTTCTTCCTCACTAAAGACAAGGGAGCTATGCCTAACCTTGCAAGTAATTCCTCTGGAAAAGAAGAAATAGGGAGAGAAAGCAAAATTTGGCTTTAAAATATAAGCTTGATCATAAAGTCTTGAAAGTAAATCACTTAACAATATTTAAAGCTGTATTGTTTACATGTTTTCCAGTTTTTGCAAGGAGCCACAGAGTATTACTTTGAAATCCTTGAATACTTTTGGAATCCAGCAAAGTAATTGTTTCATTGCCTTTCATTATAATTGTTTCTTTCTGATTTATAAAATATTTCTTGAGGTTTGAGAGAAGTAATTTTGAAAATAAAAAGCTTAAGTGAAGAATTAGCTAAACCATCCGACTTAATCCATTCCAGTAAGCCAAAATTTGAATAGAAAGGTATTTTATGTGTCAGAGTCATAGTAGCACAGCAGACAGAGAAAGCAATCAGATATATTAATAACTGGACTAAACAAGGCACATTGCAATGCAGATGGTTTAACCTGAACATTGCAGTGTCTATCAGGGACGTACAAACAGTAGCATTTATCAGCTTCCAGATGTGGTCTAACAGAATAGTTCAAGACAAATTAAAGTTACCCTTAGCAAATGTATTCTGTTGCAAATGTTGTCTTCCTGAATATGCTCTCTCTGACCTCAGTCAGCCATACAGGACAGATGTAATTTAGTGTTAATATTTTAGTTAATTAAATCACTGCTACAGCCTATGAATAACTGTAGCAAATGGACTCAGTGTTAAAGAGTACTGCACTTGCAGGCAAGTGTGGTCAATAGATGAGCCACTACATTACCACCTACTTTTACACTTTTTTACTGTATAATTTTTTAAGATAAAGATAGTTTTCTGAAGTGTGGTGCACATGCATAAAAATTAAAAATGAAGAGGTCAAGTCCTAGACTGAGATTATAAATCTGTGTAACTCTGAAAATTTTATTTACATTCACTAAACTGTCAATATCTAGTATCCAGACTATCACATTTCAACTCCTTTTTCTTGTTTTGCATACTGAAATGAGAAAATATGTGTTTAGAAATACCCTGATGCATAAAATACCACATATTTTCTGTTGGCATCTCTGTGATACATTATAAAACCGTATATAAACTAAATATTTTTCTAGAAACTTGGAGAATCTATCTTCCAGCTTCTAAGCCATCTCCTTGGAAATACTAACGTCTCAACATCCAAAAAATTCCATGCAACTATTTTTTAAAAAAATAATCATCATCTCTCCTAAGTCTTTGTCTCAGTTAAATATTTTTTTTCTGTTCTAATTACACATTATTTCTAATTATGACATTTTGCTCAGTTTTAGAAAACAAAACAAACAAAACAAACTTTAAAAAAAACCCCAAACAAAATATTGCAAGCTAATTGTAAGAATTCTTGCTTTGAAATTGTTGTGCTAACAAAGTTTAGTATTGCAATTGCAGCACCAAGAAAACAGGTGAAAAAAGGTAATTTACTTTTGGAAAAGCATGTCATAATTCTCTATAGAAATTCTGTGCCAGCAGGACCTGAAACATATAATCATATTTGATACTATGCATGATGAATATTTCATGGGTTTACTTGTTCTCAGTATACATATGAAAAAAACAAGGTGTAGCTGTCTATGTCATCAGCTGTGTAAAGCTTTTATTTTATTTCTAAGTTTTTCAAAGCCTTCTGAACAAAGGTCCCTGCTTATCTACACACTTCTAAGTAGTCTATTTATTCATTGTATTCATTGATACTCATTCTCTGTAGCCATCAGTTTTCAATCAATTTTTACTGCTACTTGATGAGATCCTTTTTTAATCAAGTAAGAGAAACTAAGACTGACTAATTTCTTCCTAGGTTCTGTAAAATTATATTTAAGGATCAATATATACCAAAAAATCTCAGGACTCTAGGTGACTTCTTGAAAACAAAAAATTACTTTCCATAGAAGCAGAAACAATAATAAGGTGCAAAACCAAGAAAAATAAACCAGACAAATAGAGATGAAAAAAAGCCAAAGGTATTTAATGTTGCTGTTTTTTTTTTTTTTTCTCCCTCAGTCTTTAGCAGAAATGATAGATCATGGTTCTGCCCACTCCTGTGAGTTGGAGGGCCATGACTGCAGCAGCAATGACTTTCCATATATGGACCTTGAAATTACAGTTTTGAAATACAAGAGGTCAGTTTTATCAGCTGAATGTTCAAAAGGCCATGGGGTGGATGCTATAACAGGACTCCTCTCAATCATCTACCAAAAGTCTTGGGAGTCTGGGAAGGTCTCTGCTGACTAGAAGCTAGGCAGTTATTTCAGTTTACAAGAATGGCATGAGGGAAGACCCAGAAAATTACTGACCTGTTAGTATAACCTCAGTACCTGGAAAAATTATGGGGAAGATCATAGCTGGGAACAACTTCATTTCATTGGTAAAATCGTCTTTCTTGGTCCAGACCAAGGAGGTAGGTTATGAAATTGGATGTGACAGCTAATTCAATCATTTCTGCTGGTGTGAATCCAGCTACTGCATTCATCACCATGCCATATGAACACTGGCAACAGTGCACTAACCTGTGTCAGTAATGGTGTCTGCTTTTTCTTCAACTGCCTCTTTACTGGGGTAGAAAACACATCCCTACTGGATCAACTAGCTTAAAGATGTTTATATACATATATGAATATAGATAAAAAAATTATACACTTATCTATATATTGACAGTTTATTTATTTATGTATTTATTTAAACAAGAAAGTGATGGACTTTATTTATCATGATTGTTTTTCTCAAGAGTTTTGATTCTAGCATTTTTGGGCTATATCCTGAGACAGTCACAATACATCATACTGTAGCAGGACTAAAAGGAAGTATTTTCTGGGCAAAACAAACACTATATAACAGATATATGTCCCAGATAGGAAAGTATTCCTCCTGTGACTAACTGTACTAGCTTCAAAAAGACTCCTTTCTTAGGAGTATCAGTTAAGGGCCTTACTGTGCTCAAAGAGTAGAGAACTTATTGTCCTCTTACTATAAGCAGTCTTCCCAGAGAGGTGGACAACACTCCGTGCCTGTTAGTGTCTTAAAAAGAGTCATTAGGTCGATGGCCTCTATAATATTCTTTATGTTTTGATCAGCCCTTGAAGTGGTCAGGCAGTTGGACTAGATGATTGTTGTAGGTCCTTTCCAAATGGAACTCAATTCTTCTCTTCTCTTC
>JANHGN010003366.1:77616-112060 GCA_024605025.1 Megaceryle maxima
TTTCCTTTCCTTTCCTTTCCTTTCCTTTCCTTTCCTTTCCTTTCCTTTCCTTTCCTTTCCTTTCCTTTCCTTCTTTCATGGGGGTGGCTGGTAACAGGGAAACCTTGGACAACATGAGGATCAAAACCAAAGCAAAACCAAACCAAAGTGGTTCAAACCTGAACAAACATTTGGCTTGTTATCCCGTCTAGAACAGTTCATCCATCTTTTGGTACCCCTCCTACTTTATGCATTAATTAGATACCTTTTAGCCATATCTTGTCCAATGGTTGTTTTTTTTTAAAGTATATAATTTTGTATCTTTACACCTGGTGCAGAAGTAGTGGGCTTCATTATATATGCTTTCTCTCATAGCATATGGTATTGGGTCTTCACAAATTGCTAATTGCTGGACATTCCTTTCTGAGATTAAAATAGAACAATTTTACTGTAAATGGAACTGGAAACAACACCAGACTTACTGGTATATTGATATTCACCTACATAAACGTTGGAGGTAACTTTCAAGTCAAATAATAAAATCCTCCAAAGCCTATTACAGTGAAGCACAGGTAAATACAGAGTCTTTAAATAAAAAACCTGGAAAGCCCCACTGAAACAAACCAGAACAAAGGAAAAGAGAGTTTACCTACACATCAGATCTAGACTTTGTCTTTGATTATTTTTATTTAATTATTTATTTTATTCTGATGGACTTTTTTTAAAATCCACACTTTTTCTCTTGACCCTCCAGCCTTCTGCTTCCTCCTTGCTCTCCTTCCCATAGAAAAAGCCACATAAGATCAGGTGATAGGTCTCTTAGGTCTAATATTGAATCTCTCTGAAAGTACCAGCGTATCAGGTCTCCTCTTTGTCTTTAACAGAAGCTGACCTAAAGCCTGGAGCATGGGATTAGTATCCCTTGTACAAAATAGATAACTACAGGTATTTTGTACTATCTGTGTAGCTATCTTAGAGAGTACTTAGCCTCAGTGTTGCACAAGGGCAATTATTACCACAAGCTAATTATACACTGCGGCTGGGAGGGGAAATATTTTCTTTTCACGAGTTTCCAAAGATGAGCTTTTACTTCCAGTCAGTATTTCCTTACTCTCATGTAACGATAGGAGCGGGAGAATGCAGGTTTGAGGTTGATGCCTGCTATTATTTTGGTAAATAATATATCATGTCAGCTCCTATTTTGTGTCCTTCCATTATTTCTGAAGCATCCCATTCATTATCTGTTACTAGCATTTTTATTGGTGTGTGGCTTTGGTTTTTCAGGGTCTCTGCACTGAGTACTGCATAAGTGTTTAGGAAAGCAACATCTTGCTCTGAGCATCCTGTAGCCAACACAGAACAGGTGAGGGAGAAAGAAGCAATACACTCAGTAAGGAGCTGTTATGCTGGACACGTGGCATGCACCTGTGTGGATGTGTGCCCTAGAGTGGGATGTCCTCCCAGAGAAACAGCATCCGTTTTACACCACCTCTGAAGATATCCCTCTTCACAGACACGCAGTGTTGCTGTGCTCCGTACCTTGTAGCTGGAGCTGAGGAGCCTGTGGGTGGCAGGGAGTGCTGAGGAGTTGGCAGAGCTGCAAGGTCAGCCGGCAATCTCTCATAGCCCAGAGGCAAGATGCCAAACAAACCCCAGGGACCGAGGCCCCAGTATGAGCCGTCCCCTCCTTCGGGAAAACAGGTCCTCACAAAGAGGAGGGGAAATGCTGCCATGGGCAAACTCCTAGGGGAGGAAGAGGCAGGAGGAGAGTACTGTGTGGTTCACCGACTGTATGGAGACTGTGGGAGGGGGGAATCTGGTAGTAAATAGAAACAGATGGGCAAGTTCACAGGAGAAGAGGTGGAAGAAGAAAAAAAAAAAAAGACTTTCGTTGGGAGGATGGTGGGAACAAAGGCTGGGAAGCTCAGAGAAGATGAAGCATCCTTCTTCTTGAGATGAAAGACTTGCCTCTTAATATAAAAAAATCCAGGAAGGATGGATCTGTCATCAGCCCCTTGAAGGCATTACATGCTAATGAGGTAGAAACAAAGACATGCTTAATTTTTTTCCATTAAGGTGATAGTAGGTACATTAATGTTTTTACAAGTGGCTTATGCATATCTGTTCTCAGTGTCAAAATGGTACTTTCTCACCACATTCATCCCAGACACAGTCACATTCTGCCACACTCTCAAGAAAGCAAACAGAGCTTGTTTGCCAGAAATAGGGAATGGTATAAATGCTGTAGCCCCAGTAACCATGAGCTAAGTGTCAATGAATTTTAAGAAACTCCAAGAAAACAGTCTATATAAAATTGTGACAGCAGTATCTCTGAATGTTATTGAATGGAGAAGTAATTTCCAAAGAATCATTTAACAACACAAACCTTAACAAATTATTCTTAAAATTTAATTCAGCTACAGCAGATCTGCCTATAAACTTCTGTGGAAGTGGTTGAATTGACACTCATCCATGTTCTTGCTTTGTCGTTGGATATTTGTGTGTGGATAGTTATACTACCATAGAAGTCTCTCCTATTGATTTTTCTGAAATTATTTCTTTGCTATAATCAGTTATCTTTACTGCATAATAGGTCTCAAATTGGGACTTAAGAAAAATTAGTAACAAAAATACTAAAATAAAAGTGTCTATCATTAATTCGGTTCACTGTGGCATATAGAAAAGTTGCTGCAAATTAACCCTAAGCTTATTCCTGCTCATGTGCAGTCTCTATAGAACTGATGCTGCTGATCCAGAGCAGACGTCCAAGTGATTGAATCATCTGTTCTTCAAAACTGCAACTCTACTACAAGTCGATTGCTCCTCTTGTAGACTCTCCCCATCTCTGTATGAGTGAAGAGAGAAAAGAAGATATAGCCAGATATGCTATCAGGGGTAACGTTCAAACAAGAAAGTAATGTACAAATATTACTTTAAATCCCATCCCATCAAGAAACTGCTGAGACCTCTAATTCTCATGATGATACCTTTGGGAGCTGTAGGGCATCTTGAAAACATTGCTGCATGTCACAGTAAGCCTCCAACAGCATGCGAATGAAAGTGTTGTATTGCAAGAATATCACAAGAAATAATCCACATAGTTGATCATTTCCATTTTCATTTAACAAACAATGTGTTACCCAACAGATACGATTGTTGCCGTGGAGATTCCATAAGCTTAAATTTGGGATGATATAGTAATTTTAGAGATGTGTTTCAAACATCAGCTAAGGGAACTCACTGGAATACTGAGACGTAAATATATCTGCGTGGAGATCAGGGGAAATAGGAATTAGTCTTAACTGGCACTGTATTTAAAAACACAAAACAAAAATTGTAACACTTTATACATGCGTAGACACTCTTACCCCAGATGCAGTAGACTAATCAAGTTCCTTGTGATGAAAATTTTCTTTTTATTATCATTATTGTCTATTATTTGCATTATGAAATGCCTTCAGGCCCTGAACTAGAAGCCAGGTTCCATTATAATGGATATTGAGCATGTAATGAAAAGACAGCCTTCCCCTCTAAAGTGTTCTTCAGCTAAATTTATGTCTATATTGCAGTCGGAAGACAGAAGTGACTGCATGTAGCAGCATGGACACACTGGAGTCAGTTTTAAGTTAGGCAGCTTGGTAACCTAGCCCCAGGAACATGGGCTTGGTGAGGGCTAATTACCCTTCCTTCACAGCAGATTTTGCAAAGGTGGCAGGGAATAAAACAAAAAGTGAATCTGGAGGGGAAGAAAAAAGGCTAAAGAGCAGGAAAAGTTAGTAAAGTCATCAGATTTTGCATGTAAACAAACAGCTCAGGAGCACATACGGAGTAGAGGGAACGGAAGGTTAGAGGTAATTATAGAGCTTGGAGTTAGACCCAGTCTAATGGCAAAATCCCTGCTGGAGGGTAGCTGTGCAAATTAGCCTGCCATCTTTGCTGTACACAGGATGCTTCTGGTGGAGGAACAGGCAGCGAGCATCCCTCGATGCCACTAGGGATTAATTGAGCATAAAGTCTTTTGGAAAGTAACAGCATTTTCTTGGAAGGCAACAAGGGAAAACTGATAGTTTTGCTGTGTAACTGAGTTTCATAATGAAATGTTGCCATACGGTGAATCCTTGTTGCCTCATTACTCTTAAACTTTTATTAAAAAAGCTTTTTAATTGTATTACTTAATTGTTTAATTTGGGGATCTTACTGCACAATTTCATACCAGATCTATGTTTGGCCTCTCCTAGATAAGAAAGCATAGTATTTAGGAGTCAGGAATATGAAAGATAAGGTTGAATAGACCATTTTCCTTCCTTTTCTCAAACACCTTGTGACACAGTCTAATTATATCACCCATTACTGTTTCTCTGTTTTGATTTAATGCATCTCCTCCAATAAAGCAATTAACCTGAGACATTGATGTGTCCCTAAGCTGTTGCATCTTGTGAGTCTAGAAGATCATATGGAGTACAGCAATGTATGCAGGTGCCTAAGAAATGACAGCTTTGTTGTTCTAGGTAAGGCTCAGCTGTCTGTTCGTGTCTTCGGTACTGGTAACACTGCTGACTTTAAAATCCATTAATTCAATCGTTGTTCTCGGGCAATTTCTGAAATCCACCACGAAGTAGGAAAATTGACTGGCTTGAGTCTTTCTGATATTACTTGGTGAAGCGAAGGGGACAGGAGAGAGGGAAACAAAGAGAAGGCAGTTTTGCTAGGAAAGGAAATTCACTATTAATCTCTGTATCCATTTCTTCTTTCGCATCCAAGTGAAATCTGAACATCTTCTTCATATCCCCTGGAACCAAATTACGTTTCTCGAAGTTCTTTTACAATTCATATAGATTTGTATAGGCTAGCCTAACTAGTCCTAGTTGTTATCATGGTACTTATGCCTGATTTGCCACTAATTGCTGCCACCTTTCATTAAATGAGCAAAGACATAATCTTTCTACATCAGTGCAAATGTTTCTGTAGTTGCACTATAGGACATTCTGTAGTATGTACTATGTAGAAGTCAGCCTGACCTAAACTAATAGTTTTCCTCAAATGTGTTTCTTTTATTTTATATTAAAAAAAAAAAAATTATAATAAGTTGAGGGGCATATGTTTCTGATATAAAAGATAGTTACCCATATATATAGTGCAGGAGCTGATAATAATGAGAAACTTTTCAAGTGTGTTTACTGTACTGTTTCTGAGTGGCTTACAACAAGTAATTAAACCACTGGCCTTACATATCCTTTTATATGAAGTATTCTTGGTGAACAAAGTTACACATTTATTTTTTAGTGTTTTTCAGATGAATTAATTATCTCCTATCAATCTTACAAAATGCTGAGCGTGATTGTAGTTCCTAGTATTATTCCCTGTCACAGACATTGTAATAGATGGGTTAGAAAATACAGAACAAAATAGAGAAAGTCATTCTGCAAAAGCAGAATATTTCCGTAGAGAAATTCACTCTCCATGAGTTCGAAAGCCAGGCATAAGATAGGTGACAACAGTTGAAGAGGTAATTGAGGGCATATCAGAAACAGGCAACACTGGTCAGTACGGTCAGTAGTGTGCATAAGGGACTAAAGACTAACTATAAATTACTATACATGTACCAACTGACTGCTCAAGGTAAACAAATAAGGTTCCAGTAATAACTGATGTTTAAACAGCAACTTTAAAGAGCAAGCATATGAACATTATAAGGCTCAAATTCCATAAAGGGTTCAAATGCTCAGCTCTGCATAGATGGCTGCCCTGATGGACACCGACACCCTTGCTGGACCTAATGGAAATTACCTGGAATCTGTCCAGGCAACCTCAGTGCTGGCCTGTGTGAATAAAATGGTTTTTGTTTTTTGGTTGGTTTTTTTTTTTTTAGTTTTTCTTTTTCTGTTACTAGAGCCACTCAATGGAATTACAGCCTTTTGTACTTGCCCACTTTCCTCTTATTTATGTGTAATACCAACTCCACTACGTACTACACATGCTTCCTTTGACACCAGTCTTCCTGTACCTTCAGCTCTTAAAACCCTCCTGCTAGTAAGCTCATATCTCCCAAGCCTTGATGGTTTGGACAATGAGTCCATTATAACTCTTGTCTCTTCTGTGTGTGGTGGAGTTGCTATTCTATATGAACTCATACCTGAACTACAGGGCTTTTTCACAGGGCTTGGATGTTGTACAGAGCATCCCATAAATTATGCAGTGCCTCTTTTTAGAAACTTGAAGAGGAGAGCTCTGTGAAACATTTATAAGGGAGCCTTGTATCACAGAAAACCTTCATTGTATGAGATTTCAGGCAACTCTGAGATTTGGGAACATCTCGGAGAAGTTTGCACAAGGTTCAGGCAAACTTTCAGCAGCGTGTGAGAAGGTTCCCCGCTGCCCAGAAAATATTTAGAAAACTTCGGTCTGCAGATGACCTCTCTCAGGCAACATACAAATCAGTTTCTCTCTAATTCTTGGCTGTCCCCAGCAGAGAGAGCCTGAGTATCAAGCTGTTTTCTTGTGGAACAATAGAAATGGAAATCCAGAGGTGTGTCCACACTGCCTAACTTTTGGCACCTGACAATTAATGGAGGGAGACGGTCCCTCTTTGGTGGTGATCTGAAGCAGTAGCTGTTTACAACACAAACAGATGAAGGAGACAAACCTCTCAAATAAATACGTGGCTAAATTTGTATATTGTTAATACCCCATACTATATGCTTCAGACTTCCTTTCCCATGGAAATAGTGATAAATAAAACTCCTGTCCCCTGTTCCTTGTGGAGGTGACAAGAAATCTTAAAATACTAGGTGGGGTGTGGCAGAGAATGGGAGAGCTGTGAGTTAATTAACTGGCATATCTATGAGAGCTGTGCCTGCAGGCCACTGCCAGGAGTGTCAACTCAGTGTGCGGAGCGCTGTACAAACACACGGGAAGAAACAGCTATCAGCCCAAAGAATCTGCTGCCCAAATAGACAAGAAAGGTGAGAAAAAGAGAGGAACATCAAAGGGTATGCGGTTTCTGAGATCTGCTTCAGTCATTTAATCCTATACTTGGTAAATCCCGAGGAAAAATCCTAAACAACCCCTTCCATTCAGCCAGAGCCCTCAGCAGATTCCCTTCAGTGCAACCTTCCAAAATTTTTCCGATATCTGGCAGGCAGCAAGCTCTTTTAATGAGAGAATGTTGACTACCTCATCTATGATTCTAAGTACCCAGGCTACGCAGTTATCAGCTAGCCTGGCAGAAATTGTGATTCTGACGTCAGTGCTACCACTGATTATCATTTCACAGGTAGCAAAGAATCTTAAATTGACAATAATAGTTGTGATAGAGTTCGTGAATGAAGAGAAGAAGGCAGGCAGAGAGATGCAGTGAGGTATTATACAAACTATAAATTGCCTAATTTTATCATTTTACATATTCTTTTTCTGCTAAAAGTGGGATATCTTACAAAACAGTCCAAAATGAGATATCCAAATTGACTTAATCTGTGGTAAAATAGTAGGTGCACAGGAATTAATAGTACAGTAATCAAAATAAAAGTGCATTTCTTAAAAGAAAAATATGAATTAAAAGGCTTTTAGCTTTTGAGAAAGGGAATCCCATTGTATAATTAGATCATGAACTAAGGCCTTTCACTGCTGCAAATTCATACTGTGCACTATTTAAGTGCCACCTCTTGATTCTCCTACTGCAGCTTCTAATAGCAAACCCTGTTCTGCTTTTCTTTGTGCAAACCCAATCACGTCACATCAAATTATACAACTAATTAACACAAACTCCTTAAAAAATTGCATATTATTTTGGCAAGCCAAATTAACGTCAGTCCCCTGAAACCATGTTTAGTAATTCCCACTGACTGTAGTAACGCCTACTACTGAGAGAAGGGCTAATCAACTACAGGCTCTCCTGCTGATGAGCTGAACCAAGCAACCAGATGTTTCTGCCTTCTAGGCTAATGAAAATGTCATGCACGTTTTTCTCTCCACCTCGATGAAGAACTAATTCCACCATGGCCATGGTCTAGGTAGCTCTTGTTTGTCTGGTGCTGCATCCGCCAGGTCCTGCTGGTGAATCCTGAGCAGGCAGGAACAGCCTTTCTAAAAGTGTTGTGGTTTGAAGCAGCAGCTCACCCAGCCCGCCGAAGCAGCCGGCTGCTGGGACTTCTCACGCAGGATATGGAGAGCAAAGGGAAAGCTGATGAATGTCACCGTGGAAAAATATATTTGCTGTACTGTATGTAAAAGCTGGGCAAAGTATGGGTTTTTGTGTATTGGTAAGAGGTCCCATCGGCATTAAATTACTTAATGAAATGTCTATTGCAATTAAAAGAGGCATAACATTTATATTAACATTTTAAAGCTTGCTTATTTCAGGAGTGTCAGTTTACATGAGTCTAAATAGGCAATAATGAACATGATGAAGTATTCCATATTAAAACTGAGTACTGTGTAACTATCTAGTAAAATCTTACTGTTAAACTATACTGTATAACTTACAGGGCAGTATAAAAGCTTCACATTTAGATTTAGCCCATCTTGAATCTCAAATAATGGACTTAGGTTTAAATACGAATCCAAACAAACAAACAAACAAAGCATTTGTGTGTGATCTTACAAAACACATTCACATGATACGTTCACTGAAAAAGCTTGCAGCATACGCTGATGGATGATACACTCATTTTCAGAAACAGTGAGCCATAATTTACAGATACTGTGTAATTATTTAACAGCAACATTTTCTAAGTTATCTGACTTGTACCTCTTCATGCTAGATGCTATTCCTAGCTTTAAAAAACCCCAAACCCCAGTGTATCAGTAGGCCCTACTATCGCAGATGCTTACCTGGTGCAGAAAAGAGATATGTGGTACCTTTAAAATGCTGCTTAAGGAGGAAAGGATTTAGGTCTATTCATACAGCTTTGGCCTGAGAAATGTAGTGAATGTGTTAATCTCAGACCCCACCTCCAGCCGTCAAGTATATTCTTTATTTTGTTTTTCAATAAATCCGCAGGTGTATATATAGACTATAAGCAGAAGTCAGTCTTTTTATATTTTAAATTTCCTTAACATGCTCATTGCTTTATTAACATCTGTTCTGAAACTCCCACCACCACAGCAAGGAGGCATCAATTAACATCAGTTTGGAAGTGACAGATATTCAGTCAAGGAGGAATAAAACTCTGCAGCAATTTTTGCCAACAAAATCTCATCATGTGTGCAGAGATGCAGTCTGCTGGTAGCACCAGTTTGATATTTGAGGGGATGGATCGCTGAAAGAATGAGGTTTGCCTCTCAGGAAAGGAGACATGCATGTGCCCTTAATTCTAAATGCAAAGATAAGGCCACTGAACTGAGAGTGACCTGGCTCTGGTCCCAGAAAGTTTTGTTTCACTGGATTTAGTTTCTAAAGCAGAAAAGTCTTCTAGTGTGCAAGGCAGTCTTTCAGACAGCTAGAGTCACTTGCCAGTGAAAGAAATACTGGAATATCAAAATTTACCTAGGTCACTGTGGGTTGCTAGGGCAGGCCATGGACTACCTGGCACCCAGTCATCCCGTGTCACTTAACGTGCAAGCTAGAAGTTACTAACACTGAAGGTTTCTCTCTGGATTTCAGGACTGGACCCCAAAACAGCGGGGTTGAAAAAAACCTAGCTGATCATTGAAAATGCACAAGAGTGTGCAAAGATCCATGTCCAAGAAGTGAGACAACAGTCTTGGACCATCTTGGCAACTGCACAGTTCTTCCCAAAGCTTCCTTTGCTTTCACATGCTACAGCTTTACAAACTGGAGTATAATTGAGAAATTAGAGGAAAATGAAGAATGAAAAAGAATATATGCACTGTTAGTATCTTACCTTCCTTGACAAACAAGAAATAAATTCTTATTTATGGTTAGAGATTTTAGGAGTATGGGGATTTTCAGTGAAAAAGTTTTCCTTTAAAAAAGGAAACTGATGATCTTCTTTTAGTGAGAAAAAGATGACTTTTTAAAGTTTTTTCCATTGATCTTATCAATATTTCTGTGACAAGAATTGAACAGACACCACTGAACTGTGATGAACTTTGGCTTAGGTCCAGTAATGTTGGGGCCAAGAGCAGCTGTCGTGGAGAGTGAGGGACTTTTATAGGAGAGCCAGTGGTTGCATGAAATACACTACTAGTAGTTATTCCAGCAACGAAGACAATTTTTCAATAGAAAAGGAGGATTCAAAGCAAGAGGAAAAAAAAAAAATGCACAGATAGAAAGTGAGACAGAGGAACAGTCTAATATTATCAGGCAGTTTTGGAAACATGGGAAATTAAATATGTATTTGGAGAGGGTATAATTGAATATTCTTCATTGTCTAGTGGATTCCACAAAATGAAGGAGATTTTGTTTCCTTACAGAAGCATTTCCCCATACACTGGTTTGTGCCAAAAAGAAAGAGAGAAAAATCACTTTGAACTGTTCAAATTAAAAGCAGTAATCCTAGACAAAAGACTGCCAGGAAAATAACAGGGTCACACCGACATAACTTTGACCCGTGCACATTTTAGTCAGCAAAGGGTCATTGGAGCCTCATGTCTCCTGGTCTGCAGTTCTTGATTTTCACTTTACCTAAGGTTGGAGAAGGAATAATGAAATCTGGTCCTAGACACGTCCATGAGAATTGGGTTTATCCCAGTACAGCTGTGTTCTGAATAAAACTTTCAATTACTGTAGTGTGTAACAGTCATGCAAACATGTTCCCATGGGGCTTTTGGCTAGAGTCTGGAGAAAAAACCATGAGGGTGATCCCTCCCCCTGCAGAACTGGGAATGAAGTCAGACCTGAGCTATAGGTGTTCGATCACCTGTTGCTGGCTTCTCGTTGACCAGCATTCTCTCATTCCTGTACACGTCAATTTGATAAACGTTTCTGTGAGGCTACTCACCTGGGCAGGAAGAATAGATAAAGGCCTATTCATGTCCAAAATAATATAGAGGAAAGATAACAGCTGAGAAAAACAGTTCTTGGAGAAAGAGTAAAATGACCTAGGATATCTGTTACGTCCTGAAAAGTCTCACAAGTGTGTCCATCGTGTTGAATGTCTTTTAGCATGTAGGAATCCAGTGGCATTCGGGATCACAGGAATGTTAAATTGTATCACCCTGGAAGTCCATTTGGTCCACGGTCTTGTGAACAGTGATCAAAGCCACGCACTTCAAAGGAAGGTGCACGTAAGCATGAACAAGACACTTACAGAAATATCCAGCTTTTGATTCTTCTTTCTTATTCCAGACAATCAGTGAATGGCTTATGCTTTGTAGCTAAAGAATTTCTGCCTCTTCTTTTAATTTACTGGGGTTTGTTTTTTTTTTTTTTTTGGTATCATTGTGCACCTTCTTTTCATATACAGAGAGCTTTCCATTTAATTTCAATAAAGTTGAGATAAAGCATAATCTTATTGCATGAATTTCTCACCATTTTAGCAATACTGCGTGATTAACTTCCCATGTTCAAATTCACCTATCTTAATGGATAAAATACACTTTTTGGCAGTCCAGTAGCCTTTGGAAGACTTAGGTGAACAAGATATAACAATCTGTTCAAAGAATTTTGTCCCCTTTGCTCTTTGCAATGCAAAGGCATTAAAGGTCAGTTCAGACAGACTTTGCATACTGCAGAGGTGTTCATTATTTAAACTCATAAAGCGTACGCTTTTCATTGCAGACAAATTTTAGCATATGAGCAGCTTTTAAGAAATATTTGCTGTGTACGTATCTTTATTCCTTAATAATTGAGCAAGATGATGAAGACCCTGCTGGAAAAGGTGGCTGCTAGGAACGGATCATCCCTATCCTGAGAGAGCTGGGAAGTGCTTTTACAGACTTGGAATGACACAGTAGGGTAATTCCTTCCCTTTCTCCAGCTATTGCAAGAATAATAAGCTGTGTTGGGTTTCTTCAAGGAGGGAGAAAATTCTTTCTGCTTTGGGCGCACAAGCTCCACTAAACTTTTTTGGAGGAAAATGTTTCTTCCTTCTGTGCTTGCGCTGTAGCTGAGGATAAAAAAAGAACTAATACTTCCCTGACAAAGCCTTCAGACCATCTTTCTGGAGAGTTCTTATTGGATTGCAAGAATACAAGAAAGTCTAGGTATTAAATGTACCTGCTTTCAGTTTCAACTGTGTGGATGGCACTGACAGACATACAGCATTTTTCCTTCATGGGAATGAGACCAAATAGTACCCTGACTTGTACACCACTGGCATGTTGAAATTTTTGAGTAGGTTGGGATAAGGTTTGTTAGGGGTGTGCAAATTTTTAAAAAGAAAAAAATCTGTAATCCCAAGGTGATTGCTGATTTTTTGTGACCTGTGGCTGGGGCTTGAGAAAGAGCTATGTTCACTCCTTTGAGTTTAGCAGATGCATCGTTGACAAGGGTGTAAATCAAAAGCCACATAAGAAGTCAGATTTTGAAATAGGGAGTATACAGTAAAAAAAACCCAAAAAACCAAACAACAAAAAAACCCCAAAACAAAACAAAGGGAATTTAAAAGCCACTGAAATGAAAGACTGTGATCCAGTTTAGGTCCACACATGGTAATGCATTAGTAAGCAGTTATTTCTCCTGGTTAATCATTAAATGCACTCCTACACTCTTAAAGACTAATGTGAGAAACACTTTTTGGACAGAGAAGAAAAATACACACAATGGATATTTCAGTAAGAAGCACGTGAACCAACAAAATAACAGCTCCCTGTTCTGTAAAGCTTTATATTCCTTTACAGCTAAGTTGTTGCATTACTAATTCCAGAGCATTAGCATGTATTGTGTTGTTCTGTACAGCTTGTTGTACAGAAACAATTCAATAAATGAAAAATCTGAATTCTAAGTATTATTATTATTATTTTTGTTCAGATTTGTTTTGTGGTGTAAGATTCTTTAGATTGCTTCAGACCTACAACAATCTCCTGTTGTTTATCGTAAATAACAAGTTGTTTTATTTCTCCAGGCTTGCAAGTTTAATTTTCTTCTGTTGCTATAATTTCTATTCATTTTTAACATGAACACATTTTCCTACAGAAGTGGTCTTATATCTAACTCTACCTTGTGATTTGCTGGCTGTGAAAAGCATTCTAGTTGATGAGAAAAGGGTGAAAATCATTCCACCCCCTCACCAGAGTGAACTGAACTTTCTAAAGATATATTTTTGTCCCTTTTTGAAAGGGAATAGGTAATGGCCTCATTTTTGACTGCCTGCTTGCTAGACATCTTTCTATACTGAATTCAGAAACAAGTTAGTGGTTGTGTCATTAACTTAATTTCTCACAGAATTCTTATTGTATCCGCTTGTTCCCGCACTGCTGCAAAGGAATATTGTTGTTGTATGGAAAGCACTGTTTAAACCAGCACAGTTGCTGTTGATTTACCTAGGATCCCAAGTTTTGCAAAATCTTTGAAAACTATACAGCCTGCCCTCTGAACAGGTCTTTTCTATGATGGGTGAGGAGAGGGAATTAGGGCCTCCATGATAATAACTTGCCTCATAAATATATTTATCTTTCTTCCCCAGTGAGAGCTTTGCATGTTTTCCACGTTGAAGGTAGAACAACAAGGCTGTATAACACTAATACAGTAGCTTTTAAATGAGGTTTGTCAGACACTTTTTTCACCATCCAAACCCTTTAGATCCTGTAGTCATAGATTCACTGGATTTATGAAAAGAGACTGTCTGTATGGTGCTGGTTGTCTGTGCGCTCTGCCACTCTGCACTGCTACAAGAGAATACTTGTGATTTACATCAGTAAAGTCCTACTCCCACAGTTTCCCAGTGTCCCACCCTGCACTCCTTAACAAAGATGTGATTGGTCATTTTGGTCTTCATTCAACTGGGAAAAACATGCTAAGAGATACTATGAGATGTCCAGAACTCGCCTTGCTGTCTAACAAACTGATAAATCTGCATAACCAATTTGTAGTGTTTTTCTAACCGTACAAGAAAATGAGGTACAACTAATAACATGCCCCTGGTATGAGTCTATTGACATTTTAACCGCTGAAGACCTGTTTTAAACCGGCAGAATCTAGATCTGCTGGGGGCAGGGGAGCTGAACGTGTTCCATCTGCAATTTCTTGTGATCAGGAATCTCTCTTCCACAACCACACGGGCAGCTGCATCTGACAGGTGAGGCTTTCCCAGTGGTGAGGTGAATCCATCAAATAACTCGAGTGCTTCCTTATAGAAGGCACACAGGAGCTCAAAGGAAGCACTCATGTCATAGCAAACACTCCCACTTCATCCCCAATCACTTCATCCCTTTGCCCAACTCATATTCCTGAACTACTTTGAACTTTTGGAATGTTTGTACTCCTTTGTTTTTCTCCCTACAGGACAAATATGTTTTACTCTCTGCCACATTATGAATATGCAAACAAGCAAGCAAGAAAGGAAACATTACAGGTCTTCTTGCATAGTCACAGTTTAGGGTGAGGGCAGCCCCTTAGACCTACAAAAGATGCTCTCTGTTAACCCCCCTCTGTCCCCAAAGGGGAAGAGAAAGGGAATAAGGGAGAGAGACTGAGTGATTAGAAAAGGAAACTGGAACAGCTTGAATGAAAATAATAAAAATAGAATATGTACAAATATAACAAAACCAGTATCGAACCCAACCCCCCTGATGGTAATTCCATCACCATCACCACTGGTGCTGTGGAGCAGGCACTGGGAGAGTCCCAGGCTGGGCCCCGCAGCAGACGGGAGCTGTGTTCAGGGGCTGGATTCTGGTACCGGGTTCAGGAACACACAGATCAGGATCAAAGGCAGAATGAGCAGAGTCCTCCTCAGATGCTCCAAGGAAGAAACTGGAAGAAGACCCGAGCCAAGCTGAGCAAAGCTGGCAAAGTGGGGCAAGAGAGATGAGAACCTACAGATCCCTCAGCTTTACACTTAATAGGATATATATGGGATGGAAAACCTCAGCGGTCAGTTTGGGGTCACCTGTCCTGTCTGCCTCTCCTTTCAGGTGCAGTCTTTTACTTTCAGCACTCCCCAGCATGGTACACAAGATGCAGCAGCTTGCACCCCAACCCTTGGTAGTGACTCTAACCATGGGGTGTTATTACTGCCAGCAGCAGACACTGTCTGCAAAAACAGGCTGTTGACTTCAGAAAGTGCAGTTAGAAGAACCGAGCTGAAATGAGCTGAATTAGTCTCTTCTTACTCAAAACAGGACACATACTCAACAACTACCATGTCTCTTTAAACCATGTATAATGTCTCTCTGGGATCCCTTTTCCAGTTATTTCTTCAGCACTTCCTGATCCATCAGTCTTCACTGGCATGCCTCTCAACTAAATCTGTCAGGTGTCCTTCTTACTCCAGGACAGAATTTATACACGTCTAATTACAAATGCCATATTCTTTTATTTAGTTTTTAATGCTCTTTCTTTTGTTCTAACACTCTAATATCTCTTCATTATAAACTCCCTTAGATACCCCAGCTCTTCCTCCATCTTCATGTGAAGACTCCCTGACTTTTTTCCTGATTACCTTCTCTCTTTTCCACCTTTTTTTTTTCCTTACCTTTGGATAATTTTGTCTGCAAACATAAATGTACCTTTCTGATTTGGGCCATATAGATACCCGTTTTTGCCAAATCTGCCTTCTCCATGCAAGTCTTTCTCCTTAACTGGCTAACATAACCTAGCAGATGTCCAGCCGTGAGCCAGGCATGAGCCGTGTCCGGCAGAGCTGGAGCAGAACAGCCAAAGGTCCCTTAATCTTTTTTCCTGCCTGTTACTGCACATGTAATGCTTATTCTCATTGGTGACTCACACCTCTTCCTGCTCTCCCACATCCAGGCCATATCTGAATTGACTCTCTGCAATGTCTGCCTAAGATGCATCCTTCTCTCTGTTTCCATCACTTACCTACAACTCACTTTAACTTTTATCTGGAGAACTGCATTTGTTTTCCTTTCAAGCCCTTGCAGCTGCTCTTTCCTGATACCTGTTGAAAAGACAGTATCAATAACCAGTTTCCAAGCTCATGGGTTCATTGTCTTAAGTCCCTCTACTAGGTTTCCTTTCCCCATCCCAGTGAACATCATGTTTCTGGTCTCCTTGATCTAGTTTGTCAATACTTCATGGTGTTGCTCCCGTCACCTTCTTCAGTAGGCATCCCCCATCTATCAGTAAAAGCACAGATGGGATGTCAGTGGAGTCCTCCTCTGGGAGATCACCCTCATCAACAGTTCTAAAAGTAACCTCATTGTCTTCTTTCAAATCATTAAATCTCTCCATCTCTCAGCAACTGCTTTGAACTTAAGGAGAACTTTGTCTTACTTATGTAGATGTCTTCATCTGAGCTAGTTTTCAGTGGAAAATAATACACATTTTACGGTGTAACTCATCTGACTTATTTCAGGTGTCTACTGCAGCATGAGAAGAGTCTCACTTTACAAGTGATAATTCTTTCTTACTGACTGCCAGGGGAACACAATAAAAACGGCTCAGATGAAGATGATTTTTCAGCTCTTCCAGCTAACCTACTTAGTTATCTAATGATGGGTAGATATAGACTGTATCTACAGTCCATATATAACTATAGATTCAAACATTTAAATTTAGATGCCTGTGGTGTAGCTGTCCATATGTGAGGTAGGTGTCTTAAGTTCTCATATAAATGGAGATCTAGTTAGTACAGTGGATGGACACTGGAGAAGGATTCAGCTGAGCATATATCTGCACCAGAATGAGCTGAATCCGTCTCTGACTTCTTCTAAATGGATCTTCATAGACTATAACAGGAGCGTGGACATCTAACCCACATGTCAACATGTGTATGTAAACTTAGATGTCTTTACCTTAAACTGAACTGGATCCAAATCCTTCCCGAAGACTGTAGCATGTTTAGGTTCAGATAAATCTAACCACCTAATTGGTAGGTTACTGGCCTATACTTTGTTTTTTATTGTTGACAAATGAAGGTACCACTATTACCTCAGTTTACCATAACACTGGATCAGCAGATTCAGTTAATGGAACTGCCTCTACTAAATCACCATTTATTTCTTTGATCTTGACAGCCTGGGACTATTTGCAGTATAAAAGTCATAAATGTATGAGCTTTAATGCATACATACAGAGTACTTTCACTGACTCACGAGGGCACATGCAACACGATTTGGGAATGCTGCAAACACTGACTTGTCTTCCTGGGAGGAGCATCCCAGACAGATGCTGCTAACTTGAGTCTGAAACTGACTTTTCCTGTAAGAAGGAAAAAATGTCCATTAAACTGAATAGTGCAACTCTTTTCCCCCTTGTGTGAAGTTAAAGAAACAAACTTTCCTCTAAGAAAAGTATACTAAATCCTAATGCTAGTTAATCCAGCTTCCCCTGTTGCACACAAAAGAAATGCTATTGCCACCCACGCTTCTGCAGAACATTTTATAAAGGATCTCCTCTATTAAAACAAGGGACATTTTAATCCTTTTTTTTCTTGATTCCCCTGCTTGATTCCATCTGGCATGACCTCCCATAATTTCCAGGATGTAGATCTAGGTGGTGACATTAAAAAATAAATAATAATAAAAAAGGATGAAATACATCAAATTCAAGCATGTTTTCCCTCGGACAAATCGTATCTTTAAATCGACTGATAATGAAGTTACATTCCTTTTCCTGCATTATGTGCAGTAAGATTATAGCTTCATATTCAATTATTTTTCCCAAATAAGCATGATACCCAGACACAGACTTGAAAACTGAGTTCTTGAATTACATTTTCCTTTCCTAAACTTTTTCTCCTTCCTAGCTTCTTTAAGTAGGCCATATTTTTTCTCCAGTCCTGCTCGATTTCAGGGGCCACCATTGATATTCTTTTGATGAAGAAAAGGTGGGGGTTTTTTTTGTGTCTTTGGGCTTCTCTGCTTCAGCCTTTGGAGGAGTAGCATTCAGGTCAAAAAACTCATCTTGTTTAAAACAGAAAGCTGCTGCTTGGCTGTGTAATCCCTGCATCTTCTTTGGTGGTGATGGGAAGGGGTTGGCTGTGGGGCAGGGTGTACCTGTGTGCTCAGCAGTCAGGCTCCTCTTTATCTGCACTAATACTATTGTTCTGGAGAGGCAAAAGGGAAGGAGTTCAAAAAGTTATCACAATACCTTTACAATAGGTCTTTTGTAACCCCAAAAGTATCACACATGCACCAGAGGATGGTAAGGATACTGTATGCTTTCCTGCAGCTGGTGAGACTTACTCTGCCTGTAACAGTTTTGCTGGTTTTAGCAGCAGTCCAGGACCATATAATTCCTTAGAAACGTGAGGTTAAGAATAGACAAATAGAAAAATAGGATTATGGGTTGCAAATAGAGTGTGTTTAGAGCTTGACTTTAGCTGACATTATACATCCTTACCTTTTTACTACATATTGCTCGTGAGGCCTGAATTATATTTCAGGTATACATTGTAGATGTTGCACAAAAATTCTGCTGTGTGGACATGTTGCCCCCACCCCATGCACACAGGTGCATATGAAGGTAATTCCATAGTTGTTCTTATTTTACAACAATCCATGCGTGGAAGTCTGCAGAGCAGAAAAAACACGTGTCCATATGGGTGGGTAGTTAAGGCTAGCTCGATTTGGGTACTTTTGATGTGTTCTGAATTATGGGACAATAAAAATTATCAGATTTGATTTGCTCTGTTTTGGGTCTCGTTTACCTCCTATGAAATCAATGGCAAAAATCTAACTAAATTAGGTACTGCATGTTCATAGGAAGAGGAAGGTGCACAGGCATTTTGCAAAAACATATATATAGATATATATATACATTCTGCATTGTAAAATGTCACTTAAATATTCTCCATCACTTGAAGCAATTTCCTTCACAAATCTGGAGAAATTCCTCCTCATAAGTTAAAAATAAAACTGGTGTGAATTTTACTTCTCTACAGAGGAAAAAAAGCAGTTAAAAAGCACCCCCTTACAAGGGTGTACTTGTGTGCGTGCGGGTGTGTGTGCACATGCATGTGTGTTTTTGCTCATATTTTTAAAAGAACTTTATTTTTATGGCTCCTTGATCTCAGCAGACTGTCCGGCGTGGGATGAAAACATTGTCATATGCACATAAGACACGGGGAAAAATGCATCCAACTGGCCTGTGTTTTCTCATCTGTTACAGATTTAAGATTTTTAGCTCCACAACATTTCAAATTTCTCAAAACCTGAAAACCAGAGATTGAGAAGCGTGCACAGGAGAAAAATCTTCTTTCATCACACTGGGATTATTTTTCTATCCCAGGTGCTCAAGCCTGGTCTTTCTCCTAGTCTAATTGATAACCATCAGGCTCCTCCCCGTAACCCGCTGACTTTTGTGCGTTCCCTTCCCGGGTGACTACTGTTTCACATTTCTACCTCATTCACTTATGGTTGACCTGGAGCTCCTGGGTTAAGCTTCCCCACTGGTATTCAACCTTGGACCTTATTATTGTTCCACTCGTCTGACCCCCGATACACTAAATTCTAACAAGGTGATCTGAAAAAAATCACTCATTTTTTTCTGTGTGGTTTCATGGCTTGTCTTTTTACCGCTCTCGGCTGATGTTCTTTTCTCCACTTCAGACCACCAAGTGCTCTGCTTTAGTTTGTCAATTTATAGTGCTGTCATGGTTTCAAATGCTGTGACCATTGTGTAGAATATACTCTCCTGACCTCTGAAACAACTTTCTGTATTTCAATTGTTAACTCATTAGGGTTTGGAAGAACAGCTGAAAAGAGAATGGCCTTTTTCCCACAATTGCTCCCAATGAGCTGCTTGAAGAGTCATCACAATCCAAGATTAAGAGAAATTAAGAGGATGATGCTAAAAATTAGCTCCAGTTATTTCACATTCTTGCCTAAAGGAAATGAATAAAATCCCTCAATCACAGATGATAGTGATGCTCTTGCCACTAAGGTGCAAGAGACTAGCATATCAATAAAGGTAGTGATGAAAAGATGATCTTATGATTTGGATAATTCAAGGTTTGTTTGGTTTGGTTTTTTTTTTTTTTTGATAAAATATAGACAAAATATGTTCTTTAATGCAATTTTTTATATGTCACTACTATTACTGTTCGCAGGCAACCTTCTGTTTGCACTGGTCCTTGGTCTTTGGATCCTGGGCCTTGAACTGAGTTTTCTCAGTCACAATTTTCTAAGAAGTACTGTTTCAGCTCTTCTTTCAAAATGCCTTGAGAAGAGAGAGGAAGAGGAATAGAGAAGAGAATGGAAAGTACCACCAGGTTTTATCCTGAAGTCAGCTCCCTCTTGAGACAACAAGAGTGCAGTCATAACCATGTTTATTAAAAATAAAATAAAATTTAAAAAATAAATAAATCTCCTTGCCTTCCTTCTTTTCCATTTAAGTGAAGAAATCATCTTGCTCACTGAACAAATAGAGAGCTGCTCCTGCCATTTAGGGACAGATTTATAGCATTAGCAAAAAGTTCATAATTTTCATATTCTGAATTTCCAGATTAATGCATAACATCTTATTTCTGAGATTTCTCTCTGTAGCAAAGACCAGGCCACCAGTTTCTGATTGGTGAAAATAGCCTATGGTCTTTGCCATGTTCAATAATTTTGCCTGGTTTGAAACCTGCAAGTTCTAAACATGTAACAAGTAGTTAAATGTGCAGATTTATTTTTTTTCCTAACAGAATGTTTTGAATGATTTTGTTATCTTTTCTCCAGCTCTATCACAGATTTTTATATCAACAGAAAAAATTAACTTGTTGGACCTCATGGGAACTATGTTAGACCTTTAACAAAATACTTCATTTTGAGAGACTGCTTGGTACAGCGTTCTCCCAGGTAGCACTAATCATGGCTGCACAGTTTTCTGATAACACAAATACTTGACTGCATCCTTTATTCTTGTGCTAGAGAATCGTAATAACAACAGCTTGCATTCTTGTAGGTCTCACCATCGAGGATTTCAGAGTACTTTGCAAATACTAATTTAAACTTCACAGTTTCCCAGAGGACAAGGATGACTTGGGTGTATCTCTACTGATTTAAATTAGCATATGTGAATGACATTTTTCCTCTCAATCTTATAATACCCTTTTCACAGATAGGTAAATTGAGGTATTGGCTAGCAGGTGTCTTATCCAAAACCACAGACTGAATCAGTACAAGCAATGCAATTGATATCTGCCATCTATTCTTCAGCCTTCTAAATCACTTGCTAATTCTTTCATCATGCTTGATGAGTTAATATTTAACAGTTCTGGTCGGTATCAGTCCACCTGCTTCAAAAGACTCTCTTTTAAATCGTATATATGGAAAATATTAGCATAAGGTTTAAATAATTAAAAAACCCCAGAAGTTAGTGACTATTTTAACAGAATTAAAACAATGGCATAAAGTGGAAGGGATATAATCATTGTGGAATTGATACTAACTAAAAACAATGGATGCATTTGATTGCCTATGTCAAACACCATTAGACTTTTTACTTTAATAAAACAGTAAAGCCAATACCATACAGCAGCTTAAATCAATATTCCTAAAATGATATTGCAGCTGCCAGACCTTCCAGAGTTGTAGAATCTCTCTTTTCTGAAGAGCTAAAGGAGCTCTCAAATCATGTTGTTCCATTAAAAAAAATATGTATTTGCATGGATGATAAAATGATTTCAGAAAGCAATCAGTGTTAGTGTTTCTACAAGCATTTGCCCAAAAAATTAATAAAAGAAAGAAATGCTGCCTGGTTGTGTTGCTGTGCTGCTTCTGCATCACTGTTTTTAACAGATGGTTTGATATTACAACTGCCTTTACTTCAGCAAGACTTTATAACCTTGGAAGTGTTTTTTGTGTTTGTTTGTTTGCTTTTTGGGTTTTTTTTTTCTTGGAATTGTAGCGCACCCTTCGTATTTTAAAAGTTTATGTGGGTTATTTTGTCAGTGCTTTGAATCTCTGTTAAATTCTGGTCTCTTATGGTGCCAGGATAGTAAATCTGTGCTTGATCTGGACCCAAACGCATTTTGATTGTAAATAGAAAGTCTTCTTTTATGAGGATGTTCACTTCACAGCTTGAGCAGTGTAATTTTTATACAGGTCTCAGCAATCAATAAAAAAGCCACAGGAGGAATGATTTATCTTGTTGGTTACAGAGACTGTCACCGAGAGAAATTGTAAAAGATCAATTTACACAACCTGGTGTGAGAACGTTATTGATATAACACGGCTGATCAGTTTCTGGTAGCCTATGGGCAGGCGACGAGAAGAGAGCCCTGCCCTCGGATAGGGCCACTCACCAAGATCTTAATAGACTCGCTGGTCCATAAAATGGACACGAAGCCAATGAAGGGCGAGATTCTGCATGCTCATGGTACACTGCCTGGCCTGCAGGAAAATGGATTGGCTCGGCTCCCATTAGTTAGTTAAGCAGTGTCATGCATCCTCCTTTTTTTTGTGCATGTTGTTCCCCCCCCCACTGTGAGAACTGTTCACTTGGAGGCTCACTGCCTTAATTACAAAGGGCCCTTTTAACTACAGGTCACAGGAGTTGGCTCACTTGACAGGAAATAAGGAAACAAGCTACCTTCCTGGTAAAAAAAAAAACCCAAAAAACCAAACACAACAAAAAACAACAAAAACAAGAAAATCCAACTTCCACTCCTCAAATTAGTTAAATGAAGCTTATCAGCACTTGTTAGTTGATCCTTTGGCAGTCTGTTAATTGCAGCTGGTACATTAAGTTATGTTATAAGCAGCAGGACATATGATTAAAAAATAAATAAATCTATGGATATGCCACATGGCATGTGTTGGTGGAGAAAACAAAGTAAGAACAATGTTGATCTCTGCTGTAAATATCACAGAACAAAATACTTTTACAGGATATTTTCTTTCTCATTTTGTAGAATTAAATTATATTCTAACAGAGGGGGATGCTTTGGATCAGAAAAGAGCTTCTTTATACAATGAGATTAGAAAGGCTCTCATTGTGCTCTCTTAATAAAACCCAACATTGGCTACTCTGTAAATATGAGCAGACTGTACCTATGGATGTTATATACAGCTTTTAACATGCTTTTCCTGACATATACTCTCCATTATATTCTTTTATTTACAGACAATAATTTCTCACTGTTATTACTGGAGGGAAAGAAAAGAACATTAACAGCATTAAGAAACCCCACAGCAGTTGTTTCTCCTTTGTAGGAAGTGACTCTACTGTATAACTGCTAGCAAAATAAGGGATCCAAAGGCACATCAAGGGGAAAAAACTGTTTTCATGTGTTTAACCTGTTAATTATAGTAATCTACACTACAGTGTAAGTATTGTAACCTGGAATGGGAAACGGGTGTTTGAAAGAATGAGCTGACTAAGACAAAAATGATTAAATCCACACTTTGAATGGATGATTTTCATATGTAATTTGAACTACACATTCTTAAGTTGTTTCATTTTCACATTTCTGTGCTCATCGGCACGTATCAAAGTGAAAGACTAGCTGAAATGAATGTTTTCTTACCTTCATCTGCTTGAGTGTTTTAAATACTTCTCAAAGATGGAAAGATGAGTTCTTCTGGACCCATAATATGTGTTTTAAGAAGTGTTTTATGCCTAATATGAAGCCATATTTTGGAATTCTCAGCATCCCAACAATATTTAGTCTTTTTTATAAGAAGTTCCTTCAGGTCTGCAAGTCAGATTCTTTGTTCTGAAAATGGATTGGGTGCAGGTGCTATCCCTCTTCCTGTGCCTTCCTGTGTTCAGAAGAGAAAAGAAATAAAGGAAATATGACTGGGGTAAAGGAATAGAGCCTGTGAGTCCCAGAGAAATGGGTGGGTGGGGGAAGAGGATGGAGATGGCCAGATGGGCATGATGACAGCTAGAAGGAGCTGAGGCAGGGGGAGAAAGAAGGGCAGAAAGAAACTTGCTCTTAGTATATTCTCCCCACGCTGAAATGACTTGATATTACTCTACATCCATGCGTGCTGGTAACCCCTCAAGCGCACAAACTTCTGGAGTGAGAGTAATAGCCTGGTGAAGTTGTGTTGCTGGCTCCTTTCCACCCTTGTAAAGGAGAAGCTCCCACCTCTAGGGATACACAGTGAGATGCAAGGATGGCCACAGTGCCTGTTGCCTTTTCCCAGACCTCCTGTCTTACTCATCCTTGATGGGGTTCCAAGCCAAATTTGGTCACAAATAGATATTTATGCCACGTTTTCATGTGGGGGGTGGGCAGAGGAAGAGTTCTTTTCTTTCTGCAGTTGCCGGGCCATTCACTGCCTCAGGCAGTCAGCCATCATTAGTCAGTCACATTCCTCCCCTGCCCTTCTAATAACGAACTTGGGCTCTTCCCAGCACTCACACAAATGCCATTCCCTGTGCCCAACACACAGATGCTACCTGTGCAGAGCAAGCCTGGGCATGCTGCCACTGAGTCCTCTCTCTAGTATGGTGGTCATCTTCCTTTCTGCTTTGATCCTTTGATTCCTTTCCTATTTGCCTTCTCTACTTTCAGGACTGCTACTAAACATACACCATGGCCCCTGACTCGAAGTCGGGCAATCCCAGTGACTAGCCCCCAAATTACTGGTTACTCAGAATTGCATAAAAACACCGAGAAATCCCTTCACCAAGATTTTCCCTGATTCATTGTAGGGGCAGCTGGTAACAACACCCTGCATTCAGGCCTTTAAAGCCTTTCTATTATAGAAAATCCCTGTGACCTTTTATTTTGAGAATCTCTCACATTTCTGTTGTTTGTAGAAGTTGTTTGATATTCAGCAAAGGAAATCCCCTCGGGCCATAGAAGTGTCTTCTCTTTGTCCCATGAAATTCCATTTAGGATGCAAAGTGACAAAAATTTCCATTACCTTTCTCTTATTTTTATCTCTTGGGAAAACACTGATAGGCTCCAAACTGCAGACCAGGCTCGTGCTGGCACTGCCAGCACCAAGAGACACACACTGGATCAGCTTGCAGCCAAGAAAATGGAAAGGCAAGTGAAGAAGAGAACAAGTCTGTGGTCTTATAAAAAAATTCTCAAGTGAACAGCTCCCATCCTAAATCACACCCTAAAATCCTTAGCTCAACGGGTGGAAGTAAAATAAGCCAGACCGTGCTGCTTCTTAACATCTTGTAGACTCAAGATGTTTTCCTTGTTCACGCACACACATAAACACACATTCACAAACACACACAAAGGCATCTTTCCTCAGCTAATGTAGAGCTGTACATTTGGAATTCTCAATGACTGTAACAATAGCGTCCTGTACTGCAGTGAAGAAGGTCTGAGATTCACGTGTAACTTAATGATGATAGAAATAAGAAGTGTTAGAATAATTTACAGCAGACTTAACTTTAAATTAACTTTCCTCAGGCTGCAATAGAAGGGGGTTATACTTGAGAGTTAAGAAATATCTCTGGACCCTCATTTGTCCCCTTTTACATAACCCATAATAGCCACACAATCCTTGATTGGTCTGATTTGGGAATTCAGTCAGTGAAGGTGTTTTACACTCCTAATCTTTTACTACCTATGAAGAGAGATCCTGCTCAGGACTTCGCAGAAGAATGTTCTTTGCCCTGGAACAGAAACTAGAACCTCTTCACAACTGAAGAATAGACCCGTACTGTTCACTGTAGTTAGGTATCAGTTTTATCCAGGACTCAAAATCATCAGATTCTGGAGACAACTACACGTGGATATCAGGAGGACATATTCATCTTTGACAGAAGCTTAAATAGACATAAATAGAGTTAGCTGAAAATTAGATTTCTAGTTTTGAGGCATTTCGGGTTTTAGCTTTATACAAATTCAGAGATAAGCCATATTTTGCTTTCAGAATTTCTCGTGACATTGGAATTCTGGGATTTTTTTGAACCCTCGCAGGACCCCCTGAAATGAACTATGCTCTCAGGAACTTGGCAGCTGATGAGTAAAATTGATGTGATTCTTGCTAGCCCCACTTCAGCTCACTTTAGCCTAGCAGCAGTTCAAAGGGTCATGCACATACCTTAAAATGTTTTTAATCTACTGTAGAAATCTTTACTTGTGTGGTATAAAGGCCCTTATATCTATATTAGAACAGCAAGAATGGTGATGGTATATGGTGTTGGTGCTGGTGAAGTAACTCCTGGCAGCAATGTTGTGCTGTTAATGCAGATAAGTTGGGACATTTTTGTCCGCGTGTTTCCAGTTTATACATATTTTTTGAAACTAACAGGTTTAAGTGTCTTTTATTCAGAGAGCTTCTTAGATTATGACACTAACATTTATGCCTTTCTGACCAAAATATTCTAACCTAAAAAAAAAAAAAAAAGTAGGCTTTTTGGTTGGATCGTTGGGTTTTGGGTTGTTTTTAATCTTGTTAAGTTCATTTCCCTCTGGAAAGAGTCTTTTCCCAGCATGCTTGGCCATACACAGCCAGAGTTTACAAGGTGCATTAAAATTGAAATATCAAAGAGAACTGTTGCAATGACATGCTTGCGAAATGCGTGCAATTATCTGCTATTAACTCATCTGGAATCCTGTGATGAGCAAACTGTGATTTTCAATGTGTCATTACATTGTTGCATCAATGGGTTGTTCAACAGCTCAGTTTAAAACATACCCAAGAAATAATCATTACAAGAGGTAATCCTTCCCATTCGATTCAAATAAATCTGTTCCAGCATTAGGCTGACATGATCATGGATCTCGTGAGGTTTCAATTCTTTGGATTTGCTTTACAGTATTTACTGCTGATTTTGTTGTTGGATGTTTTATTTTTGATAAGACATCTTGGAGTCCTTTTCCTAATTATGTAGAGAAACATGCAGGATAATGCTACCATTTCTGGTTTTGTGTTTTAAGCTACAACATTTTTATCATCAGGAAAATTTTGTGACTTCTGGTGGCTATTCAGCTGAGCTACCCCCTTCTAGCACTGAAAAAGCAGATCTATTTTGTGTTTTTCATGTGCAATTGATAGAATTTGTTTGTAAGATTGTCAGCAGTATTCCGCAGTTCTTTTACCGTGGCTTTCTTCTTTTCCTGCTCAATAGACATGTGCTCTGGAAAATCTGTCTTACAAAAGAAATAATCAAGCCTGTTAAATATGTAAATATAATTAAAAAAAAAAAAGTTTATTCTTAACAATATCACTTTCTTTCTACCATTTTTGGCCTTTTTAAAAAGGTTCCTGTAAAATGGTTTCCAAATTTCACCACGGTCAGACACTACCTATTGGATCTTGATTGGCTTTTGTCCCACTTGTATTCAGCAAGAACTGCTTGTTGACAAAAATAGTTGCAAGAATCCTTTTCCTTTTTCTTTTCCTTTTCCTTTTCCTTTTCCTTTTCCTTTTCCTTTTCCTTTTCCTTTTCCTTTTCCTTTTTCTTTTTCTTTCTTTTTTTCCAACAGAGCATATTTCCACTGCCTTGTTACTTGAGAGCTTTTGCTATTGGGCAATCAGTTTGCAGAAGTTTGTACTCGTTTTTTATGTTCTACATAAACTTATAAATATTTCAGAATTCTTGCTTACATGGTGATTTTCCTTCTAGCTAATCACTCGGGGTAACTGTAATGATTGCATTTTGCATATGCTGGCTCCTTTCTCTGTAACCAATGTAAGCATCCAATTGTTTTGGCCAGAAACAGACTATATTTCAATGTGTCAGATGACAAAAGGCATGGAGAGGTTTCTAGCAGGTGAATATGTTGCTGGTGCATATGTGTGGGAAGATACTGCTAGCAATCGTTAGGGATGAGGAATTAGCCAGCAGTAGTTCGTGTGATACAGTAGGTGGGAAGAATCAGCCTACTGAAGTATGAAAAAGGCAGTGGAAGGGGATCAGCCAGTAGTTGTCTATGTGCTGGAGGTTATGATAAGGTGGGTGGAAGAGAGAGAAGAATAAGAATGGGGGAAGAACTAAAAAAATAAAAAGGTGGGGATGAAGAAAAGAAAAGGAAAAAAACCCAAGGAATGAAAAGGAGCAGAACTGGAGGTACTACACAAAATGCCTGTAGCACAGGACATGGGACATAGTCAAAGACAGAATAAGGTGGTCAGCTGCGTTTCTGTGTGATCGAGTGCAGCTGAATGAAAGTTGCAGGGCCATGTGTGCTATTAAATGGCATCAAACAGTACATTTCAACAATGAAAGCAAGCCTTTGTGTGGGAACATGTTCTGAGTTGTGAGGCTGTCTGAGATAAATGATGAACAGTCGACACTGATTTGGTGCAAACAGAATATTAGACATCAGGTAAAGAGTATCAACAGGAATAAATGACAAAACAGAAACTAAAAAAACCTAAAAAACCAAACCCAACAAAAAACCACACCCAAAAAAACAAGAATAAATTTTCCAATGCAAAATGTCACATCTATCCAAAACATTCCTGCACTAGGAAAATACCATGAAAGACTCCAGGCTGTCACCATTGTGAACAGTGGTGGCTCCACACTCATTTCCCATGCGAATACTGAGTGCACAGTAGACACAGAGAGGCCCAGTTCACTCATCCAAGTGGACCAAGTGACCATGAAGATGTGTGCTGTGTTTATCTGAGAAGCTGGAACACAGTGGCTTCCAGCTTCCTGCATGGCATCTTTCTTGTCCAAGAAGGCAATCCCTTCACAACATAAATTATCAAGGGTTTCCCCCTCTCTGTGGGTGCTAATGGGGTATAGGTGCAACTGTTTGAAGAGCAGCTCTAACATAATGAAATAATGCGGGCGTTTGAATTGCTAAAGTACTCACAGAGGAACTGAACCTGCCAAGAACAGGCAGAGGTACACGAACACATAATTTGTGGCTGCATGAACGGATACCCAGTAGAGACCCTTTTAATAATTTACCACTGAGTCTGTGCAACAAAGTGTCCTACACTGGGAATAGCAATCAAGCATGAAATGGCAAAAAGAAATAACTGGCTGCTCAAGAAAGGCTAGTTGGCTAGGAAGAAAACTTTGCTTCTTCCTTTTTTTTCTTCCTTTTTTTTTTTTTTAATTTTTTTTTTTTTTCTGTGAGTTCTTCATAGATTGTGTGTAAGGGATATTGTCAGGGAGTTGTCCAGTGTTCAAAAAAATCCATCTAGCCTGTAACCTCAAAGGTGCCGATGTGACATTCACCATGAAATTGAGGAGCAGGAACTCAGCTTTCCAGAGCTGTCTACCACTCCACTGTCTCTCTGTGCTCACCGGGATATCCCAGGGAATCACACTTTGGTCGTACCAACAACAGGAGAAAGAGGCTGAATCACTGTAAAGACTGTAAGAAAACACATAGATTTGTATCCTCTAATGTGTTTTTCCTCATTCTGCCCAGGCCATCAGTGAAATAAGTTTGTTTTTGTTGAATGATGGCCATTCAGTAGTTTACATGAAGCAGATCTGGTGGTCTCAGATGTAGGTACAGAAATGGACGTGCACCACAAAGGCTGTGGGTGTTACTTCTTGGAGGTAACTCCTGAAGGGATGTGGAACAGCAGCAACTTCTTCAAATATGAGCAAGGATGCCTGCAGGTCTGAGGTTCAGGGGGGAGCACAGTCTGCCTTACTGCCTGCAAGTATTTGCTTTATGCACAAATGGGTGCTTAAATATTCTACTACGGGGTGTTTTTCTGTCTTTTTGTTTTCAAAAGTATTAAGTACGTTTCTTCTCCCTCACCCCAGCTCATTTTCCTCTTGTGAAACAGCAGTGTGGCAATGTTAGGTACATTTTAGCAACCCCAGTAGAACCAGTGTCCTCCTTCAGAAGCTGTGATTGCTGTCCTGTGGATGTGAGATTGGCATTATTTGTAGACATAAAGATCTGGTAACAGCAACTGAAGCAAAGTTTAAGAAATACACTTAAAAAAAAAACCAAAAAGCAATAAAGGGTTTTTTATTTTTCTCTTGGCTTTGAAAGCAGTACAGTGAAATGGCTGCATTTGAAAACAAAAACTGTATAATGGTGTTTCCATCTCAAAATAAATCTTATGTTAATAGGGACTGCTGGTAGTGTTGTTAGAGAGGCCAAAAGATTCTAACCTCCATGGTTGAAGAAAGCCAAAAGAAAAAAAAAAGAAAAAAAAATTTGAAACAACAAGAGAATTTAAAGTTCTTTTTGGAAAGAAGAGAGAAGAAGGAGCAGGAGGAGGAGGGGGAGAAACAAAAGAGAAACTCTGTCTTTCAGTTCCAATAGTTCTTGATGTTTAAAATCTCTGAAGTTTTCTTATGTGTTATGAAAAGCTACAAATTTATCTTTTGCCATTTTCCCAAGGGAAGCTGACCCAAATCCACCAGCAGCAGTTGAAAAGGTTTTTCCAAGCTTTATCAAATGGCCCCAACAGAGACCAGCTTAAAATTAAAAGCTTCCCCTACCAGAGGGAATATATGTGACTTTAATAACTGAAATGTGTTTTTACTTTCTATTACAGGGGTCAAAAGGTTTCTAAACAAACCAAATTTATCAATTATTTAGAGCTGATTTCTTCTGAAGTGGTATTTCTAAGATATTATTTGGTGGATAAATTCAATGTTCTAAGGCCAGCAGCAGCATTTTATTCATAACAAATTTCTCCTAAACTGAATTTGCTGGGGCAACTTAATTTCCACTATCGTGTTTGCACTGTAGAAATATCAACTGAAGTGTTATAGGGCCTAACTAGTGGGCTTTTCAAAGAAAAATTCCATATAAGCATGCTTATTCAGCACCACCCTGCTTGCCATTTATTGCTTAAGAAATGAACTGGTACATTGTGTCTGCAGTAGAATTTCTTTAGCTGCTGAAATTTCCTTAAAAACCACAAGGCACCTTTAAAGTCTGGAAACAATATCTGAAACTACATTGTCACCCTTGCAGTGAAAGAAAATAAGATAACTGTCAGAAGTTTTGTTAAAGACATTTTAAAATGAAAGGCCCATACATGTGTCTGCATAGATGCCCACATTTTCTTAGCTTTCTCTGAAAAGTGAACACTTAATTTGGGTTGTTGAGGAAGGGAATTAACAGTAAATTTAGAAAGAGACCATTCTTAATACCTAATAGGGTGCACTGACCATGTAAATACTCTGTTTGTTATACATTAGCTAAACATACATTGGGTTTCTGCCTAAAGTCTGCCATTTGGTGCAGGCAGAAGACGTTACGGAACAGTTCATAAATTCGTGTGGAGCCCTGTTAAATGAAACCAACCATCCAAGAGCTGACATTTTGCCATCTTTAAAATAGCTGCCTTTCTTGCAGTAAAACTTTAGGTTTATTTATGCAAGCAAATATGAAGTAGTAACAAAATCAAGGTGTTATGGAGGTTGTTGGGTTTTTTTTTTTTTTTTAGAGAAAGAATCTGACTATTAATAAACAGAACCACCTTGAATAGGTTCTCCTTATTTATACTTGGAAAAAAAAAAAATCCTCCTGAAAAATCGCATTAAGGAAGAGTGAAAGCATCACTTTGTGACCACTGAAAATGGTCCCTTTTTCTTAGCAAAGCATACTTTCAGAAATATGATTTATTACTACAAATGAAGAACAAACAGGTGAAAGCTCTTCCTCTCTCTTCTGCCTCACTTTGCCCTTGGGGCTAAAGAATCCTGCTCAGGCATAAAAGAATGGCAAAAAAAAAGGATCAAAGTGATCCAAATTTGATCGAGGCCTGGCTAATAAGGTGATAAGTAGCTTTCTACCTCCGAGGGACTTACTCTGTTTCTGTTTCGTCTCTGGCTCAGATTATTACTGAAATTTTCAGGTGGTTTGAGGACTCTGTCAGATGAGGACTTGAGGTTTGGTCTGGGGACTCTGTGCCCTGAAAAGGCCAGATTTATACTTGAATTGAATGACACACTGATATTGAGCACACTTCTGAGTACAAGGTGATAGTAAGCTTATGAAATGGGCAACATGAGCTTTGGGCCATGGCCAGGCAGGAACTGGGAGGATATAATTTTGCCCCCAAAGTAGCCACATGGCTGTGTGACCTTCCCCTGTCCAAGGTTAGAAAGGAGTTAAATTAGCAGTTGGCCCATTGCTGACAGTGATTGAAAGCCATGCTACAGTGGTTAGTCAGTGGCTTGCATGAAATGAGCTGGTGGGCATCAAAATCACCGTGCTGCTGTCTTTTGTGACTGCCAGATTTGTTTTCAAGCCTTGTTCTGCACTGGCTTAGCTTTCCCGTGGCCTGTGTTGCCAGAGAAACAAAAGAAGGTAACCGAAGGTGTGGCTATGAAAATGTAAATGCGATAATGAGGGAAGCCTGGCACATTAGGTTGCTGAAAGGAGCGTTCAAGGCTCTGGATGGTGGTACAACTTCAGGTCACTCCCTAGATGTTTCAGACTCCCTTCTGGAGCAAAGGGCAAGAGGAATCATTTGCATTTTTTCCTTCAACATCAGGAGGGCCTTAGGCAACCTTGATGTCAGAATGAAAAAAAAACCAAAACATTAAATTCTGTGCTGGGTGGGGGTTCTAGGAAGTATCTGGAGGCTTTTTTGAGAGGACATTTGTAGTGATTTTCATATACTGTTTCTAATGTCCTAGATACTACCTTCGTTTTGCAACCTATGGTAAGGCCAGGCGAGATCTGAAAATCCTGAGTGACGGCATTGTCTCAGGAATGATTCGTGACACAGAAATGGGGAAATGAATGTGTTCACTGTTTTCCTGCTTTGCTCCCACCCTGTGCAGCCAACAGACTGGGAGTTCTGCTCAGCACGTGGAGCTGCTTTACACGTGTGCCGGGGACATCGACTCAACTTGTATAAATTTACGTGGTCATGACCCAGTGGTTTGTCTTTTGCTTATGCTCTTCCTTATAGTTCTCAGCACTGTTACGAGGAAAGAATTTACTTTTTTTTTTTTCTAAAAAGGGGGGTGGGGGGAGAAGGAAAAGAAATAACCTAACCTCCCCCAAACTGAATAAGCGAAAGATTCCCTGATAGATACAAAATGGGGAAAAGGCAGCACAAGGAAGTTGATCTTGAATTAATTAATCCACAACCTCAGATCAGATACGCACAGCTTCCAAATTCCGCTTTGTAAATCCAACTCTACTCTTGGAAAACTATTCAGTTCCAGCTGAGGAACTGAGCTCTTCCTGCAGAAGATATATTGCCACCAGGGTTTTTAGTAACATTTTTGCCCGTTTAGCCTCAATAGTTTACCTATCACATCTGTCAGATTCTTCAGAGGAAAACACAACAAAACCAAACCACAACAGCTTGTCTTCTTCCAGTGGTTGGAAGAAACTGGCTTGGGGAAAATATATTAGTGCCTATATTTAAATTATTCAGTTGGTTTGTTCTTTTCTCTATAGGAGGCAAGCTTGGGCTTTCCCCCTTCCCCTCCCCCCCTCCTCCCACTTCTTGTGAAGATTCTCACAGGATCATGGGTGAAACATCAGGCATAATTAAACAAATTGGCATTGCAAATCTCAGCAGAAATAATGTGCCTTTTGTGAAAAAACTCCCACCAGAAATGATGTAGCTCCTACCCAAGTTCTTTCTCCATAGGTCTAAAAATACGACAAACCAGTTAGTTACTCATATGCTGCTCATAATAATGTCATAATTGAACTATCTATAAATGGCATTATGCAAAGGAACATTGAACAAATGCAGCTGAACGCTCTTATATTGGAATCTTTTCTTTCTCACAATTAAATGTCATTATGAGAGATTTTACTCTATTTTATATTTAATCAGGACTTGTAAAGTCTCAATATAAACAACATTTTTATTTGATCAGAGTTCATTATGAGAAGCAGCTACTGTATAGAAAATGCCTGAAATTACACCCTGGACTGGAAGTCTGAATTTACTAAATGGAAGAGAAAAAAATGGCTGCCTTTTCAACCAAGCATACCTTTGCAATCTGGTGCATTTCCTTATGTGGCCTTGCTCGAGCTTATAAACCATTGGAATCAATTTCTTTTAAAAACACGTTTTTCAGAAACTTATTACGCACTTTAGAGATATATTATATACCTTCAGCAGCAAAAGAAGAAAAATTACAGGTGCAAAAGCAGCCCATTTTTCTAGCAGCTGAAAATGATGCCGTGTACTAGTCACAGGGGAACAGTAAAAATTACACTCCGACAGCAACAGGGCAGAAGCCCACAAAGCCACAGCAGCGCGAGTGGCACGGCCAGGCAGCGCTCTAATAAATCAAGATAATTCTCTGCCTGCCTTGAACTTAGACCCGACTACAATTCACTGGTACAGCAGGAAAAAAAAAAAAAAAAAAAAGTCTGCTAGTGGAATTCAGCTTTACTGGGGGGACGTGATTAGTCACTGGCCAGATTGAGCCTCGATTGCATCTAAATGGTCCACTTTATGAACCATTTATCTTCTGCTCAGACCATTTTCATTACACCAAAAACTGATGCTGAGCTACCAGCTGTAAGATACAGCCTGGTGAAAATTAATAACCTTTTTTTTTTTTTTTTTTTTTTTTTTTTTTTTTTTTTTTACATTTTTTTTTTGTTTTTCTCTGTCGGTTGGCCTCTTCAATTTCATCCTACTTCCACTCTCTCAGTGATCAGTC
>JANHGN010003367.1:0-41035 GCA_024605025.1 Megaceryle maxima
GCCAAACCTCCACGGTAGCAAATTTTTTTTTTGGGGTGGTTTTTTTTTTTTTTTTTTTTTTTTGTGTAACACCATTGCCACTGCTGTCTCCTGTCAGCATCACTGCTTCTCCATGATCTCTGGCAGCTGCTGCACACTCGTGTGTCTTTTCTTCATTTTGGTGGCCCTAGATTGCTGTACCAACTGTTGGTCAAAATGGCATCACTTGGTTCTTTGCTAAATACCCCTCGTTGTTGTGATGTGCTGGGATGCTGTGCCTGCGCTCACTGAAGGCTTCTCACGTCCTTCTGCCTGAACTCCTCTCTCTGGTTTCTCCCTCTCCTGTTGTACAACCAGCTCCATTCTCCTGCTCCTCCCTCGGCCACCCGCACGTGCCGTTGGTGCGAATGGTGACTGGCTGTTAGGGGTGGAGCAGGGGACCTGGAGTATGTGCTAACTTTCCAGCTTTCCATGAGTGAATAAGAAAGATTAATTTCTGGGGATTCCAGTATTGCTTAAAAAAACCAACTGGCTGTCACAATATCTGAAGTAGGAATGTTATTTCACAATGTCTGGCCAGGAAACAATATTGCATATCAATATTTTTCTGTTCAGCACTGGAAGTATCTGTTCTAACACACAGCTTATCTGGGGGCAAGAATTCTGAAATATGCTGAGGCTCGTAAAATTTTATTTAGGATCCCAGTTAAAGTGACTTCATTTTGAGGAAACACCGAGCCTTTGGCAACTCTTACTGGTTTTAGCTTTTGTCTTTCTATTAAAAATTCTCAGCATCTCTCTTCAAATCTCAGATCAATTAAGTACAGCAACAGTAGCTTATTGAGCTTTGGTTTGATAAGCACAAGCAGGGGCACAGAAAAGTTACTTTTTCATTCTAAATATTCCACAGTCCTGATGCTGTCAATCAGGGAAACTTCACTGCAGCAGGTGGCTCCTGTGATTTCAATGTAATGATTTCCTGGTGGCTGTTGCAGAACTGGGTTCTCAGGATATGGAGCTGCTTCCAACCATCTCCATTTCCAAACAGCCACTTGCATGTTGAGTTCCTGAAACCTGCAGCAGCCTTTTTTTCCACATCTGACATCTTTTAAAAGTATTGGTAGCTGAGATCCTGGGGAATCCCATGTGAATGGTCAGTCTTCATTTCCCTCCGTGCGTGGGACAGGCAGCCCTGCTCCTCTCGGGGTACACAGTGGAGGCTGTGGGAGAACTGGGCTGTGACCAGCTCAGCAGCTGCTTCCCCTGACTGATGGCAGGGACAGAGGCTGTATTTGCAGAGCAGCGAGGTGCAGCGGTTCAAGGGAAGCCTGTGCTGATTAGCAAGTGAGGTGGGTAGAGTAAGGACTGTTGGCAGCGGTCTGCATCCTTCTCGGTAGCTGCTGTAGCAGAACAAATGATTGAAATACCGGTCTGATTGTGCCGCCCAGTACGATGTGGTTTCATAGCTAAAGATGTGCCCGGAGGTGCAGCGCTCTCTATGGTGAAGCCACAGTCCTGTTAACCTCCACTGTGCCTTCCCCGTTCCGCGGGCCAGGCTGGTGGCTCCTGGGCAGGCAGTGGTTCCAGGGAGGGCTTTTCCACGGGAAAGCGGCTGCAGCAGCAGCACACGCGGCTCTTCTCTTGCTCCCTGAAGACGCGTTTCCGTCGCGAGGGCTGCCCGCCTCTGAAAGCGGCTAACGCTCCACTCCCGTTTTTCCCACTCAGGTCATCCTCTTTCAGTACTGACTGCGCGAACTCTTCCTCATCTGCCCATGGCGCTACCAGCACCACTGCCCCTCAGCCGCTGAAACGCAGCATCCGGCCCAAGGCAACGGTTATCAGCCATGCAGGAGAAACTCAGATCCAGCACTCTCAGTTCTTTCCATTGACCAGCACCTAACAGCCACTATTCTTTCTCCAGCGACACTCTGTGTATGTGTGTGTTGAGTGCAGAGTTACATTTTTCACTTGTTTCTTGTGGACTTGTAGAATGACCGTGAGTCTCTCCAAGGCAATGCCAGACACAGTCAAAATTTAGTGACTCTACTGTGCTTGCAAATCTTGCTCCCAAACCGATGGGAATATGAACAAACCAGAACATGCTGAGTCTCGGGGGGGTGGGGGTGGGGGGGGTCGATGATCACCCCTGAACATAAAGGAAGGAGGAATTTACATGGTTTGGCCTGATTCTCTTTTTGCACCAGTGAAGCGCTGTCGGTTCCCGGACATCCTTCCTTATTTCCACTTGCACGTGTGAAATCTGAAATGGGCTTTTTGGCTCAGCAGCTCGATGTGTACACAGATCTTCCTGAGCCAAACTCGTGGGTAGCTGAGACTCCACTAAGTGGAAAATACGATGCCAGCTGGAAATAGGCAGTTTTTCTTCCTCCTCAAAGTGCTTTAGAATCACATGTCCTTTGATCGCTCCAAGGTAAGTAAATCTTAGTGTTTTTCCCCCCGTTTTATAGGAGGGGAAACCAAGATGCCCTCAACTGAGTGGAACTGTGGGGGTTAGTGACAGAGCCAGGTTTAGCACCCTGAAGTTTTTGATTGCTGACTTGTTCTTAGAACACTGAATATCTCTCTCCTCTCACAGCCATCTGCCAAATCTTTTTTTTTTAATTTTTTTTTTTTTTTTTACTCTTGTTCTTTATTAACAAGCTACTTTATTTCCTTGGAGTCATATTGGATCACAAATGGGTGATTTCAGAATGTACCTACACAAAGCTCTCAGACACTCCGTACTCTGGGACTGGGAAATCCTCAAAGCAAGCTGGCTGTAAAGGTGCAGGAATGTTCTGCCCTGGTGCAGACCCAAGTTCAGTCAGAAACAGTGGGGTAGAAACTGGAGACCACAGTAAGGCCAGCAGGAACAGTCGCTAGCTGCGTGATGGACACCAAGGTGATGGGCTGTTCCTTTATCCAGCAGCATCACTCTGGTTCCCTCTGCCCTTCTGCTGCTCTCCGTGCTGGAGTAGGGCTGTTGCTCCTGCCAAGTCCTCGGACAAAGGCACAGCCCAAGAGGACTGCTGCTGGTGGGGCAGGCGCCGCAGGGCTCATTGCAACAGCAAAGGAAGTGCTCAGCAATCTGGCCCCAAATCAGGAAAAATAACTCCAAAATGATCCTTCATTGACAATAATAACAAAAAGTAAACAAGTAACCTTTGCCAGCCCTTCTCAGTTTGCACCAAGCCAAGAGCAGGTCTGTAATGAAGCCTCTCTCCATACAAGCACACGGGTCTGTCTTGCTGCTAAGTGTCTGTGAGGCCGTGTTTCCAAGAATGTGAAAGCCTACTATGAGCCACAGTTAGGGCTTTAACGTGACTGAACTGTGCCCGAGGAACAGAAGACGGGAATCCATCCGTTACATAAGTTGTTTTTAATTCAAACTGTAGATACATGCGTTTATTCTCTCTGGGAGATCCTAGCTCAACCTCCAGCTTTGTCTGGGTGGGCAACCATCCCTCTGTTTTGGCTAGTCCATATGGCACACAAGACAAGCCTTCTCCTGATTGTGGCCCTGAGCTGCGTGTGACACCGACGGCCGGACGTGTGGCTCCTCTCGCCGCTCTGACCACCCGGGGGATGGCGTATGGAGATGTGATGCCTGCTGAGGTGGCCATCGAGATCTCTTGGTTTGAGCAGTAACTGAATGCAAGCGTGCATTGATATTTGTTGGGATAAATATATATATATACACACACCCCTCTGTGTGTAGGTGTATATATATTAAAAATAATGTATGTAGAGAGAGTGTGATGGTGATACCTCGGACAGTTAGGCCAGTGCCGCGTCTAATTGCAGACAGCAGCTAGCAGCTCTAGCCTCAATTTAAAATAACGTCTGAAAGGAGAGAGGAAATTAAGTCCACAAAGTATCGTTGTCACGTCCTGACGTGCGAATAACCATTCCCAGTGTGTAACCAGTGGCAAGGCGCTGTCTCACACCTGACCTGCCTGGAACCACCACTGCAGAGGTGTCCCCTTGAGGAGGGGGCAGTCACCGGTTGCTCCCACTGCAGTCGCTTTTGTCCTCGTCCATGGCAGCGAGTGAAGGACGGGCATTCCTTTTGTTGGCCGTTGGTGGAGCGTTTGTAATCGCAGGGTTGAGGTAGATGGCTGTGTCCACGCGCAAGGTGGTGGTGGTGGTGGTCGGCAGGGTCACCGCGCCCCGATTTTCTTCTCCATTTGTGCTCGCGCATCCTGATGATTGTTTAGTTGTGGAATTGGTGCCATAAATGAATGGGTAGTTGTTTCATTTAAGGCTGAAGGAGAGACTTCAGGCTGTAACGTGACTTGACATCCCACAGTACTTGAGATTTCCACAACTGTTTTGTTGGGGGGAGGGGGGGATGGTTTGATGCATTTCTCTTCTGTCTCGGCGGTGCGATGAAAGGGAAACTATTAAATGCGTATCTGCTAAATATCAACTTAGTTACTGATCAAAAAACCCCCCCACTTGTGAACTGTGCTGTATATCAGCACTTTTGTAACCGATACCAGTGACAGGACTGGAGTGCAGAGCTGAGGGCCAAGGGCACGTGGCCACTTCTCTCCGGTAGGAGCGGACTCGCCACTGCCCGCGGGGCGAGTGGCCCCGCACAGGCCGGGCTGTGGGGCACTTGCCCCCATAAGTAGCCAGGAGCAGCTTTGCTAATTCAGAAATCAGGCTCTGTTTATATTAAGCCCAAATTGTTTGCAAAAACTGGAAGCAATTCAGCTTGTGCAGTTTTAGAGCTAATTATGTGTATGGAAAATACTCAACTGTACCAAGAATGTAAGAAATCCTCTAATTTATTCAATACATTGTTTCACGACATATTTCACACTGACTGTTGCCACTGAACCAAACCTTATCTCAGGTCATTTGCATTCATCTCCTGTCTGTAGATTAAAAAAAAAAAAAAAATTAAAATTAAAATAATTCTCATTTTCTTAGTTTATTCAGTAATTGCCAAATGGGTTCTGGTGCAGCACTCCAGACTCCACGTACTAAACTTTTCCAGTTGCTCTTTACAAAACCTTTTGCAGACAAAGGCCAGTGCAGATAGCCAGTGAAAGGCTTTTCACTCGAGTTTAATAAGGTAACTAAATATGGCTAGGGTCTGAAAGCAGAACGGTTTACAGTTTTATTACCAGTTATTACTTTTTTTTTTGGCTCATGCTGGTTAACCCCAATGCCCGAGCTAAAGGTGCTTACACAACTCAGTAGTTGGGACGGGGGAGTGGGAACCAGTCCTGCACTACTATCAGTGAGATATCCGTAGGATGCCAACTATAGACACATCAGTTTTATTTCACCCGCCAATCATTTTGTCATAGCATGTTGCAGTTCTGCATGTCTTGGCTACAACGGTTAAAGAAAAATTTCTCTGAATGAGTGGACAGTCAAGACTAATATTTATTTTAAAAAAGTAAAACTAAATTGTAAGCACTTTTTTGTAAAACCAATGTCTGTTTTGTTACATACTTTTAATGTTGTGCTTTGTAAATGTCTTATTTGTGTAATAAATAAAGTTAATGCAAGTAGAAGTGCTGGCACTTACATCCAGAAAATGATGTAATTCCATTTTATTTTATTTTTAAATACTTTCTGGCTTACTAATCAAGCAGCAACCCACCCAGTTTTCCTCTTTTATTATTTTGTTAAACTCTGGCTTCAGGAGAGTTCAACAAACGTTCGTAGTAAATGGATATAATTTCCTAGTTAGCAAACCAGTCATTAAAGAATACCTCTGGTGTACATTATTACAATGATCAATCAATATCGAAGTACTGAGCAAAAAGAGAGGAAAGGAATTCACCAGGACAGCTAACTAAAATCTGGGAAAATAATGTTGATTGAGATGGATTTGAATGACTTCAACCCTGAATCTGAGGCACTCTTTTTAACAAATTGTTTTCAAGCTTAATAACATTTATATATGCCACACTACACACCTCTCAGGAATATTATTGTGAGTACAGTCGGCTTTTTTTTTTTTTCCATGGCTTTTTCCCAGCATGACTGATTAAATGATTATTTCCATTTTTGTTTGTGCTGACAAAGATGACAAAAAGATTATATTCCTGCAGAGGGAAAGGGCGAGACAAATCCTCGAGGACAAATTAGGTTTATTGTGAGTCAGATTACCTGCTTTGGAATATTATTGTCTAGCAAAAACTGTTTTCACGGGTTCGGTTTATGCTCCGTTGTTTCATCCCAAGCTTTCTGGCAGGTCCGAACGATCCATTCATGCTCATCATCATCTAACAGGGAGATAAAGAGAATGCCAAATATCACCATGTCAGATCTGCTCTTTGAATTACTAGGGTTCAGCTCAAACAAACAATTTTTCCTTGGAGAAATAAATCCATTTTTAGCCACTGGCATCTCTTAGAACACATTTTTTTTGTTCATTTCTTTACAAGGCTGTGTGCTGTTGTATTGGAGTTTGTCAGGGCAGGAGGTACTGGATCTATGGTAATGACTCTGAGTATTTGTCTGTTGGGTGGTATTATGAGATTTACACGTACAGATTTATATTTTGACTTTTTGGCAGGAGATGTGTTGAAACTATCAGAAAGGAAGTCACACATTTTCTAAATTGCGTTGCTTGCCGGTTTATGAAAAGTGAAGGTAAAGAAAAATCTAGAGTCAAAACCTAGGTACTTGTCTTCCAGCTTTTCCTTCAGTGCTGCTTTTGAAATGTGTGCTGTGACAGGTATTGATAAGCTCACAGAGTGGCTGATAGATGTATTTTAGACCATCTTGTGTGTCTTTTGTTTGTATTCATGTCTGTTGGATTTATTTTCAGAGCATAAAGAAAAAAAAAAATCAAGGATAATGTAGGAAAAAAATCAACTGTCCACAAAGTTTGAATAGAAATTTTGCATATGATTACAAAAAAATAACTTGGCAAGTGTTAAGTTGTGGCTTCTCGATTCCAGGGATTTACAGTCTTGTCTCCAAAACCTGTTCTGCAGCCTTTTCTTTAGTGTTTGTGTAGGGGAAGAGAGATCTGTGTTGGAGACCAGGAAAAACAGACTTCAAAAAGCTTTGGAAAAAAAAAAATCAAAGTATTACTTAAAACAATACCTGTATTTATTTTTATATACATGAAATGTTTTAGAGCTGCTTCTTGTGTTTACCACTGTCTTAACAAATTCATATTGGCTGCTTGTCATGTGTCTAACCTGCCTCCATCTAAATTTTAAGGGTTTTGTAGCAGCCCTTTGTACCTGACAGACTAGATGATTGCGGGAAGGATGGAGCCGAGGGGCTGTGATCCCAGCACGGTGACCGTCGCTTGGCATCACGCGATGCCCTTATTTCCAGAGCCGCCCTGCAGAGCTGAGCGCCCTGCTGAGGTAGGTCAAACCAGACCCAGAAAGAAAGATGGGGCTTGTACAGAGTCAGATTTTTGTGGAGATGTGTTGACAGTGGAGTTGTACCTTTATGTTGGAGTGACGTAGTTGCATTTGAAATGCCAAAGGTAGGAAGGTCCTGGGAATGATGCTGTGCTGATGTAAGAAGTGAGAGTTCACAGAAGGGTATGTGACAAACTATGTCTGATGAACAAGCCTTCAAGCTTGGGGGTTAATCTTACTGATTGCAGTGGGGTTTGAATCAAGTCAGCTTTGTCTTTTTTCCTTTTTTTTTTTTTTTTCATGCTACCCTCCCCTTTTTCTCCTTCCTGACCAAGTGAGTTGAGTGCACGCCTTTGCTTCTTGCGAGGTGCTGCTCACACGCAGCTCTGTTGGCATCCTGGTAAAAGTGGGCTAAGGAAAGCATGTCCCAAGGCACTTGTCCCTGTGGCACCACTTGTCTGCCACCCAAGACAGCCGGTAGTCAGAAAGGCCTGTGACTCACAGGAGGTTTTCCCCAAAAGCCTGTTCTCCAGTTGGCTCTTTGCATACAGTCACTGGTTTCTAGACAAAGCTCTTGCTTACACCTTCTGACCCTCTTCTCATTTCCCACTCGAGGGTGCTGGCTTGCAAAAGCTCAGTCATGGTGGTGAGGGGCCACCTTTGAGCAGCACCCGAGTGACTGTGAACGGGTTGGAGAACCCACTTGTGATGCCATTGTTCCCACAGCTCAGCCTGTAGGTTTGCTTTAATGACTGAAAAATGGTTACTATTTGGATAGAGTAGTTAAGTTCAGCTCTTTCTGTGTTTCGCTGGCATGATCTCTCTTTCATTCCCCATGCCTACAAATCAATAGGTCCATAACAAAATACCCTGTTAATGGTACATGTCTTATCTGAGTATAAACAAGGAGAAAATAAATGCTGAGAAGTATGCTAAAAGGGAAATGACAAGGATGAGCACTGAATCTTGCTTAAAGACCACGCAGTCCTTACAGAGGCAGAGATTCCACCGAGGGCTGTGGCAGGAATGCAAATGTGGTTCTTAAGCTTTCTTAAAACAACATCAAAGCCATAATCAATGCTGTGCTGGCTTTTGTTCTATGCACTAGGTGTTCCAGCATGGTAACGATGGGATCACGTGAGCCCTGGCTATAACAGATATTGTCCAGCCTGGGAAGCTCTGTGATTGTAGCTGGAATTGCCTTAACAAAAAAAAAAAAAAAAAAAAAAAAAAAAAAAAAAAAAGGGTTATCTGAGCTTGTCATAATTATGCAAAAATGAAACTTTGTCTATTTTTGCCCCGGGGAAGGGATAAGCCAAGCTGACACATGCTGTACATGGCTGCTATCTAGCTACTGTTTGAGTACAGACGTTCGTGGCTCACCTGAGTCCTAGAAATATCCAGCCTGCCTTCCTAGTGAGAAATCTGCAGCACCCGCTGTGCTGAGCATCAAGGATAGGAGCACTAAGAAAGGCAGATGCTAACTTAGCTTCATATAATAGGTTTCCAACATATCGTCAGTTTGTTTGCCCAGACTGTTTCCTTTTGCCCTCTGGGTTTCCACAGTCTCCTAGGAAAGCACACAAGACATTTGTCTTAAGGATTTTAGCCTCCTGGGACCCATCCCAAAATGTCTCGCTTCTTGAGGTGAGATGATCCCAGGCAAATTAAATACGTGTTCATAAGCACTGCTTAACTTGCACGTGGTTTAATCAGGTGTAAAAAAAAAAAGTAAATGACTGATCTATATGAATAAATCTTTACATCTGTTTCTTCTTTTTTTTCCTTTTTTTTTTATTGTTGTTGTTGTTTTGTTGTTTTTTTTTTTTTCTTTTCATATAATGACACTATTTAAAAAAAACCCCAAACAACTTAAAGCAAATCCCTAGAGCTGCCATCTCTCCCAAGCATTGTGTGCTACTGGTCTGTGCTCTAGGTAAGGGGAAATGAAAGAATTGATCCAGCATAGCAAGAAGAACCGCAGACCCAGAGATGAGAATGGCTCCAGGGCTAGCTATGTGAGAAGAGGCAGGGAAATATTAGAATGTAAAGAGTTAAGCTATGGTAAAACATACTTTTGCTACACTAAAGAAGACTGGTTGATAATTACTGTAGTTTTAGGGCTATTTGAATCAGTGCAGCTGCAACCTCTTCAGTAGTAACCCCTGAAACAAGACAAACTGGGTTTATTGTACTGAACAAGTCTTAAAGCTCCTCCCTGATTGTTAGTAATTGGCAGCAATGGACTTAACAGCCTCTTGACTACCCTTTTTACACTCTACCTGACTGTGCAGCTAACAATTTAAATCACAGATGCCGATCCTTCTTTGTGGCAGCTGCTTGTTAACTACATGTTCCTCTTTTTCTGTCACTGGCTGCTTCCATAACCCTGCAACACCAGGGTTAGATTGGAGAATCACATTTCATCAATATTTAAAATGGAATTAAACCTTGAAGTTTGATTAATGCTACCAGATAGTGAGTTGTAATTACTATTTTGCAAATTGCAATTGTTTGAATATGTTAATATGATTGTCTAAGCACATCTTCACCTTCAGAAGTAATTTTCCCTTTAAAAAAGATTGGAAAAAAAATACAAACTCTTTAATCAGTGGTAAATTATCACCCTGTGCACAATTAGGTAGTATGGGGTTCTTCATGTTGTGTGCTGAATTTTGTGCCCACATATTTATCTTCTAAAGTTTATCCATTTTTTTTTTTACATTTTTTTCTCAGTAGAATAAACATTCATGGAACTGACTTCCCTGAAACAGGACTAATCATGTTGATATTTGAAGGTAAATTAAAAAAGCTTTGTCTGAAAATTTGATTGCAATCTGGTGTATCCCTGTTCAGTTAGTAAAGGGTTAACAAATTCTTTTTTCCAAAGTTAGTGAACTTTAATGATGATTATAATGTCATATCACTGAAATCTTCAAAGGATGAGATAGCAAAAGCCCTTAACAGATGAGCTGTTAGAATGTATGCAACTATTGACCGATTCTTTTGAATTATTTTTTTGTATCTCCATCAAAAGTAGGACCAGTTCTATAGCACCCACAAAATATAGGTTAAGTACTGTGGGTCAGATCCTCAGCCAGCCCAAACTGGGATAGCTTCTCTTTATTTTTGTAATTAATTTAGGCTGTTTTCATTAATCAGGCAGAGGCATATGGAGCCAACCCTGGTAGCCACCTGCACGACTGGTCCTCAGGAACAGCATCTGCCACAGTAGATGATTAACCAGGGGTGCAAGTCCTGCTGATCTGCTGTTGGACATTGTCTACACAGTCAACAGGTCAGTTTGGATAGGACCTTCTTAGGCAAAAAAAGACCCAACTAAATCTGTTGGTCATCTTGTGCTCCTGTAAGTAGCTCACTTCAAAATTGGATCTTCTCAACAAATACTTCTTTGCAAGTTTCTTCCTTTTTTTGAGTGGCTTTAGGGGAAGCTCCAAAAGCCAGCTAAGTCCAAATAGGTGTCTGTCAGAAATGCAGGTGTATTCCACAGTGAGCTCAAACTGCACCCCACTGAAAGCTGTGCATTTCATAGAATCATAGAATGGTAGGGGTTGGAAGGGACCTCAGGAGATCATCGAGTCCAAAGCCCCCTGCCAGAGCAGGACCATAGAATCTAAACAGGGCTATAGAATCTAAACAGGACTATAGAATCTAATTCTATTTCTGCTCAGCATCTCAGCAAAATTAAACCACTTGTCTAATTTTCAATGTTCAGTCTAAAAGTCATGGCAGAAGAGACTTCCCCAACTACACGCTTTTGATTTATCTCTCAACTGGGATTAGAAACAGCTGAAAATTCAGGGTGTTCCCAAGGGATGACTTGAAAACACTGTAATTTAGGTGCATTTAATCTTCCTCTATTAAATGCATATTGCAAAGTTTAGAATTCTTCTCACTATTGTGTGTCTGTGTTGCTTATGAAAAGCTCATCTGAGAGAGACTTCTTAGGACTCTGCGTGCTTAGGTGTCTGCCATGACTGTCAGCAAACAGCATATCGTCGTGTAGGCTTCTGGATTTGTCCACCCAGAGGTGCTCAGGAAGATGTACTGCATGGAAATGACAATACTTAGTGGCTCACACAAGGAAAAAAAAAAATCTCCATTTTTCACCTTAAACCCCATGTCTGACTCCATGTTAGGTCTTCATAGCGCACTTCGTGTAGCTGCACGTGTTCCTGATGTCTTAAACGCTTTGTCTACACTCCAAAATTCAGATCCCTGGCTCCCTCCTCTGCCCCAAGGCAAGCTGGGACCAGACGTGAGTGGCCATCATCCCTTCGTTCACTCTTGCTTCTGTTAAAGGCCACGTGAGCAAGGAGGGGACTGGATGCGCCCTGCTCTGTGCCTCCCCGGGGACAATCGGGGACTCACAGCCCAGCGCACCCTGAGCACACAGAGCAGCTTCCATGACTAGGGTTTGTAAGAGGGTGTTTACAACAGACAATCCTTGAACAAGAGCTGAGCTTCCTTTCTGTTTGCAAGGGCCAAGCAGACGCAGAGCACTGTAAACAACAATATCATTTAATTCTTTCGCACGCCCGACTCCTCCCATCACCCGCAGCGCGGTTTATCGAGTTCTTCCACCGCACAATTACAGTCGTGTGCGATACCATCTCGGCCACGGACTCTGCCTGGCACACCCCTTTCATTTCCACTGCCCGCTCGGGGTCCCTCGCACCGCTTTCCTCACTGCACCTGACCCCACCAACATCAAGGCTGGCAAGAAAACGGAAAATATGTTTTCAATTAACCTTTGCTTCCACCCGCAAATTCTCACCCTTCCATTTACTTTTTAATTACTGTAATTCTAAAATGGCCCCCAAATGAACTTTCCAGCTCTTGTAAAACTTGTTTTCACGAGTACTGTATAGCTGAATGTAAGTACCTATAAGACTTGGGTATAATCAATTTAACAGATTCACAATAGGATGGCTCGCACACAAACAGAGCTGTTATTCTTGGCACGCCGCTCTTTGGAACCGAAACTTTGACCGTTTTCAAAATGATAAGTATTTTAAGACCAGGAAACCACAAGGAACAATCTATCTGCAAAAGCCATAGCTACTGAAATGACTGGAGTAACCTACACAATGATGCATACGTTAATATTATCAGTGTTGGCTATAGTCCTGAATATAAATTGTATTGGTTCATAATGTCTTTTACTGAATGGAGGATATTTTATATTAAAACATTTAATCTAAAAATATTTTCTTGGTTACATGAATGAGAAACCTCTAACTACCTGTCACCTGAGCAGACTTTGACACAGGAAGACAAAACAAGTGTGCGTTTTGCAGTGGTACTCAAAATGTGCCTGTTCTGAACACATTTCTGTATAAAATGATATGAAAAGAGCATATGATGGGCAGGAGAATTGATGCAACATTTAAAAAAACCGTTTAGGGTAGAGTAAGAGTGGACATGAAGCTACTTCTCACAGGAATCTGGGATCTTCTCTTTAAGTAGACTCAATTTCCTTCTGCCACCTTCACGTCAATACTCATTCATTACCCGCTCAGCAGTTCCCTGTTTGATACTTGCTGATGTGCTGCCTCTCCTCCTAAGATCTGTCTCCCCAGCTAACTTATTCGTTAAGTGCTGGAGGTTATTTAGGTGCAAAGCTCTCACAGCAGGACAAAAGGTATCTATCAAACTGAAGATTGGAAAGAGATCCACGAGTGACACTTGGAGATCTGGATGAAAGAGTTCTAATACAATCTCTAACCTTCCTCTTAACGTAGTATTTTTTCAAATCTTCTGATTATCACAGAAGCAGCAAGTCTGGAAAGCAAGTACCAGCCAACTGGAATTGTATGAATGTGGGGAAAAAAAACCCCTGTGTCCCGGGACTGGACACAAAAGAGAAAAGTATATGGGAGGTAGAGGACGTAAGACCAACATGTGAATTTGTACGGACTTGTGTAGAGCCTCCTGGGCAAAGCAAACAAGCTGAGTGCCACGGCAGGCAGAAAAACTAATTTTTTTCAGTGGTATTGTGAAGGAATATGAATCAAAGAGGCCAGAAAGAGGAGTTAGCAGTGAAAAAGACAAGCGCTCCAGCTGTTACCAGAAAAGCAAAGGGCTACTCACATTTGTAAGCCCCATTTGTGTAAACCAGTTGTACTTGCTCGCTGTTTTACAAAACGCTGTTTGCAGAAATAAGTTTCTCAGCCAAAGTAAAGAGCAAAGGATCAATGGATTGCAATAAATGGCATTTAACATAAAAATGAGTAAAATTTACAATTCAGTTAACTTGTTAAATGTTAAAAAATCAGCAAACAATAGACACAATTTGTTTTGTTCAGAGCCCAGAGGTAGAGACCGAATCCTCTAAATTAATTTCTGCAAAAGCTGGGGTTTTTTTCCAAACAGGTCTGGATCCTATTCGTTGTAGAATATACTGATTACCAACTATTTTTAAGAGCTTTACACAAACATTATTTCTTTTGTTGTGTGAAATGCAGAATCAGCCATCTGGCAAATGCCCCAGAGCTAAAATCTTTTACATGACATATAATTCAAAATGATTAAATATACAACAGAAAATAGCTATAGCATTGCACTTAAAATAGCATGAACTTTTACTGCCGATCAAAACTGATTTCTTTAGCTTAACAAGTATCCAAAGAACAATTATTTGAAGAGCTTTTAAGAGTTTCAATATGTAGGAACTAAACCTCATCTAAATTCAGTATCTTAAGTCAAATAAAAAAGAAACAAATGTACAAAAGATTAAATGGTCCTGCGTTATAAGTAGACATTTAAATCTATGGGAAGCTAAATTCATTTGAACAAAAATACTATATTCCCTCTGAATGCGTATTGCTGGGGCTTTCCTCTCCATTGCTAAGGGCATCTGCCAGAACAACTCTCACATTCTTCGGCAATGACTAGGGACTAGCCTGGAATCAGCCTGTTCATCCACTCCCTCCATCATCCGAACGGGCAATTTCAAAGAAGAACAGGGAATAAAGCTCCGAGCGTTATCCCCAAGTGCAGTCAATCTTCTTTTTTTTTTTTTTTTTTCCTGCACCACAGTCAACTTTAAGTTAAACTTGCTGTCTTTTTTCCAGAAATACTCCAGGCCTGAAAAATTGCCAGGTCCTCATCCCACACCCAGTTCTCCAGTAGTTTATGAGAAAGAGCACGCAAACATCTGCATGTATTTGGGGTACATGAGGGTAGGTACAGAAATATTACCCCGCGCAATTATTGAGTGGTTATGGCTCTCTTTCTCAACTACATTTTTCAGACAAGTCGAAATCTGCATTTCCCAAAAAGCACTTGGTACAAGTCAGATCTGACTTGTAGGACACAAAAAAAAAAAAAAAAAAAAAAAAAAAAAAAGTCTAAATGTAGGAGATCTACCTCATGGATCTGTGCACTTGGAAAAACCTGAAATGGATGAATACATCGCTGCTGACTTTCAAAAAAAAATTTGTTTCTAAATTCTTTCAGCCCAAGCACAAGAACCTTCATCCCAAGGTAACAGCGTAGGAAAACTGTAAGTCTTTGATTACTAAGGCTTAGAATCAAAATGGCTCTGCACCCCTGCCGGGGGAGTTGGGCCAGCCTCACAACCAAGGAACCTCAGATGTTTGAACCTCAGACTTTTCTAAACTCTAGTAAAATAATGTTCCTGAATCTCGACCTTTTCAGCTCATAATGATTCCTGAAGTCTACGAGACTTTCAGGTTTGTAGAAATCCTAAGCTAATTGCTGGCTGGTTTGGGACTGTAGCAACACCAAAACTTCTCCTCTTACTGTGATGCTTGTCCTGTTTTTCTGGGCCTAATCCTGCTTGGAATACCATGCATGATAGTTCAGTTACCTGACTGAATTTTTAGTGCAAAGGCAAGTTTTGCATCCTCCTGCTCTTGATGTTCCAACGAAGAGATGCACATATTTCAGGTAGTATTGACTGCAGTATAAAGCTACTCTGGGCACCATGCACATCCTAATTAAACCTGAAGACGGAATATGAATATGCTCATTTTACAAAGGGAAAAGGGATGGTTTATATTATTTAACCCATCCTTGGGAGAACCACAAGAGAAACACGGCAGTTTTCATCAGAAGTATCTTTGCTTTTCACCAAGAGAGGTGACCCAGGCAATCTCCTGTAATCTTTTCCATCTCTGTGTAACAAAATTTCTATTTTTGATGGTAATTTCCCGTGAATAGCTATGGGCTTCTCTGATATTCATGAGTCCTCAAACATGAACTTCACAGCTCTTTGTGTACCTCCTTACTTTGCATTAAACATAACATCATATATTTTCTACTTTTCACAGAAAAATTGGGAAATCTTCCCATCTTTCTGTTGACCACACTCTGTTACAAAGGTGCCAGGAGTCCTATTTCTGGGGAAAAAAAAAAAACCAACAAAAAAACCAACAAAAAAACCCCCAAAAAACCAAGAGAAGAAATACTCCTATTGAAACAGGAGTCCAGGCCCAATATCTATTGAAAATAAACAATGTCTCTTCTTACAAATAAGCATTCCCACTCTTATTTATGTGTCCAATTCTGCGTACTTCGCAATACTGGAAAAAAAAAAAAGAAGACTGAACACATGGAGAATCGAGAGAAATCTGAGCATCCCCAAGGAAACAGAGGTTTAGGGATGGAGTAATAACTGCAAGATTGTAATGAGAATTTGGAAAAGTTTGCTAGATAAAAACGTACAACAAAACTGTTGCTGTCATTTCATTCCCTGGGCCTGATTATGTTTTCACTGAGGGCCTTTGCACTGCTTTAACTCTGAGAGCTCTTTAAGTAAATGAGTATCAGACCTCCACGCTAGCGAAATGGAAGGCTTGCCAAATTGAAGAGGAGCCTCTACAGTACTCCACATCCACTCCTCTTGACAAAGAAGCAGTGGAAGAAAAGTTGGTAGTTTCAGACAGTGTCTTACTCTCTTCTTTTCTGGAACGGTACCTGGATGCTGCCCGTGTGGAGGCGAGTCGGCACCAAGGCCGTGCGCTTCCTCGCCCTCCTCCACAAACAGCCAAGAAGCAAGCAGGAATTGCTTCATAATAGGGCTGGGGTGAAAGGTGAGAACTGGAGTATTCTGAAAGCCTGCAGCCAGACCTGAGGAAGATAGTGTCATTTTGGTAAACCTGTCAAGCTGTTGTAAGAACTTCCTGAATGCTTCCTACCATCTGCTTTTGATGCTTTCAAGACTTGGCTGGAAGCCTGGAGGTTTTCCTGCTCCTTCCTGCCCAACCTATAATGGAGTAATTCTGGATCTGTTCCCTGTCATCCCAGCCTCTTCCTCAGTTTCTTCTGCTTACAGCTGGGGTTTTTTTATATTTTTTTTTTCTTTTTTTTCTTTACTGCAGTGGCCTTGTGCCCTGAATCATCTCTCCTGGGGCGGTCAGAGTTCCTCTGATGTCGAACAAGTGCCGGGTTTTTCAATTGTGTTCGTGTTCTTGAGAGGAAGGGTCTGGCCTACATGACACATTCCTTCTTCACACTCACATCAACAAGTTCAGCTTTGTGTACGGGGCTCTCAATGGAACAGCCACACAAAGCACCTCTCCAATGACTCCGTCAGCCCGCACGCTGCGCTGCTCCGCATAGCGAATATTGATTGATATAATTTGTAGGGCTTGAGATAAATGTCACAAAGGACAATGAGTTCAAAGAACAGATTAAAAAACAATAAATTGAATTCCAAGGCGTTCCCTCCTGTACTAATCTGTGTAGGTTCCTGTGTTTTTGGAAAGCATGTTGCTTATCTTCCTCATCAGTAGGCCCACTGCATTCCAGTATTTTGGATCAATGCCATTTGTAATAATCTAGATCAGTTTTTATTCAACGTTTATAAAACAGGCCATGTATCATAGGGTATATTTTATAGCAGATGGTATCTCCAATTCATTTAACCCCCCCTTCACTTCCCTCCTCCAATATCACAGCGTATACTTATAAAAGCTCTTGAAAGTAGAGCTTAGCAGAATTTTTTTTTTTTTCAACAAATAGTAAATAGGAGTTTCCAAGCAACAAAACTGTTAAACTGCGGCACACTGAAAATGAAATATTCTGCCTTCTCGAAAAAAGAGGTCATGTAATTTGGACATTTGTTTAAAAAAAAATAATAAAATAGGGTGGGTGGTTGCTTTCAGAAATCGTTTTCATTTTAAACAATTCTGCATTAAAAAGGTGATAAACACAAAGGTTAAATAGCCAGAGCACAAAGCATTGGTTTCAGGTCAGATTACATATTTTGAGTTATCCCAGTGTCAGCTGTTCGGGGATCTCCTGTGTGGTTTTAATCTGAAAAGTTGCTCTTTTGGCTTGATGAGAACTGATTTTCCCCAAGGCTTATTAATCTAGGGACTCATCCACAAGACCCAATATTTGCCAGGTGCTACTCAAAACACAGCTCTCCAAGGTGAGAAGGAAGGTTCCTGTTCAGCAAGGCATTTACACTCAGCCCGAAGACTCAAGTAAACAGACTATTCTAACTTGCAGAGCTAAGCACATGCTTGAGCACTTTGCTAGTTCACGCAACACAGTTTATGAGCTCTCAGGATCAATGATGTACACCTCACAACCACTCCCTTTGCCTGAGCTCATAATGCAAGAGATCGAAGTTTTTCCTGACATGAACATAACTAATAGTAATAAAATATATTTATTCCTATCTGCCTGGGAATACTTCATTGTAATTTTGCAAAATATGATTTATACAACTCTGGGGATACATAAATCACTAATAAAAATAAACAAGAAAAAATATTTTAGCTGAGTGATAACAGAACCACATCATGGACTTTTTAATGTTTTGGTTTTAATCACTCATGCTAGAGACTATGACAAATAAACTCAGTTTACCTTGCAGAAGAAGTTAATCATACCTGCATTTCTCAGAAACCTGAGTTTGTAGTCAACAATAACTCTGGTGTCAGGATTATAGAATCCATCACCACAGTTGTAACAACCTTCTGGGATTTTTCTGGGAGGATCTAGATTTGTAAGCTGAGAAATGCCTGAAGAAAAGAAACAAAAACCAAATTATAAAAAAGAAATCAAAAAACAAAAGCAAAGGGTTTGCTTTATTTTTACTTTTTTTCTTTTCTTTTCTTTTCTTTTTGGTATTTGTGTCTTAGATCAAGATCACTGACAATTATTACACCTCCATGGCATTTGCTATAAAAACAATGCAGTTAACTTACAATAAATTTTGTAAAATATTTTGCCTATTTTGCAGATGGAGAAAATGAAAATGGAAAAACCCATTTACAAAAAGTGTGTGATAAAAAGATACCACTTTGGCTTCCTCAGTCACAGCCCAGTGATTCAGCTCACTAAGATAACATTACAATTATGACCCCAAACTCCAAAATGGGGCCAGGAGGGTCTTGCTGGCCTGACACAACGACTACATGTCAGTGCTAAAATATTCTGGGTATAAAGAAGAGAATTTTATGTATTTCCTTACATATTTTACTCACTTGTTCCTTATAAATCTTTTCATCTTTTGACTAGAGACAAATAGTCATGTTATAAAACTCCTTAGCAAAAATACAGACCGGGCACAAAAGGTTATTTGATATCGACTAAAAAGCTACATGGGACAGGTGCATCAAACCTTTAATTGATATTCTGGACCTAAATTAATTGCTTTTGATTAACTTTATATTAACAGCACATTGCTAATGCCGTGAAGGCGAAATGTGTGAAAGGGTTCATCAGGATATTGACAGCTGTCGATAACAAAGCCCATCCTGGGGGTCATCACTCCAGAGGGGACCTCGCACGCCGTGGTGTCTGGCTGCGTGCTGCGCTGCGCGGGTGGAAGGTGGTGTCAGCATTCCTCTGGCAGCAGCGTATGGCCAGGTTCTGAAATTAGCCAGAGCATTTCTGCTCCATGTTACTCATGTGGCCGAATTAATCTTTCTAAAGCAAAGTTGTTAGTTTAATTCCTTCCAGACTCTTAGGATCGCAAAGGCAATTCAGTACCTGCTGGTTTCAGACCAGAACAGATTTCTGTGTAAAATCTTCTGTCGTAGCCATCACAGTAATACCATTTTTTATCTTCATATTCGAGACCATCTGCAAAAGTGTATTTCCCCTGCAAAACATGTTCAAGCGCAGAGTTAATAAACATGATGGATGGATTGAGTACGAGCAAGGCCAGCGTTCCCACTGCCAAAACCGCCGTTAGCCGAGCGGGGCGAGCGCAGGGTTCAGCTCGGGCTGAAATAGCCGCGGGCAGCCTCCCCCTCACACGCCTGGGCATCAGATGCCGCCGAGGGGCCGACAAATTGGGTTGGCTCGGAAATCCACTTATTTCACCCCAAAACTTTCCCCGGAGGCGGGGGCTGCTCCCGGGCAGCAGAGGCTCCGGAGGGTGAGGCCCCGTCGTCCGAGGTACCTGAGTGGGCACCCCGCGCTGCCAGACCGCCCGGTATCTGCCGCCGTTGGGGAACAGCAGCTCTCCCTCGCCGTCAAAAGCGCCGTCCCGCAGCGCTCCCCGGTACTCGGTGCCCGTCGGCAGCGTGTAGGAGCCTCGTCCCTCCATCCTGGAACAGGCAGAGCTGTTGGGGGACGGGGGTGTGTGTGTGTGCCGGACACCCCCGCTCCCCCCGCGCCCCGCCGGGCCCACCTGCCGCGCACGGTGTCCCCGCGGTACCGCCCGCCCGTCACCTCCATGGCAGCCCGGCCGGCGCGGCGCCGTCACCATGGCAACGCCGGGGGCGGGGGCCGGCTCGAAGCTCCCGCCTCCCGCGGCGCAGCGCACGCGTCGTCCGCAGCGCGCGTGTCCGCGGCTGCGCGCTGGCGGGCGCGGCGCCGAGGGGAGCTCAAGGAGAGCGGCGTCGCCGCCATGCCCGGCTCGCTGCGGGTGCCCTCCCTGGAGGAGCTCGATGTGCAGGAGGTGAGTGAGCGGCCCCGCGGCCCTTCCTCCGAGGGCCGGCCCCGGCCGCTGCCATTGCCGCTTTGCCCCGCTGTAGGTGACGGTCAGCTCGGCCGTGCTGAAGGCCGCGGCCCATCACTATGGCGCGCAGTGCGACCGGCCCAACAAGGAGTTCATGTTGTGCCGCTGGGAGGAGAAGGACCCTCGGAAGTGCCTGCAGGAGGGCCGGCAGGTCAACCAGTGCGCCCTCGACTTCTTCAGGTGAGCGGGGCCCACAGACACACACACGTTCCCCCCCCCTCCCCCAGCCCCGCTGCTGCGGGGCCTCTCCCGGCGGAGGCTCCCGAGCTGACGGCGTTTCGAGGCCTCTCCCGGTGTCCTTGCCGAGCTTTGTTATTCGAGCGCTGGCAGCCCCTCGGTTTAAGTAACAATGCTATCACCACCGCGGCCTTGAGGCTTTCTGTTGCCCCTTGAGAATAGAGGCCGTGCCCTTTCACTGTTTTTATTTATTTATACTTCATCTTTTCATATTAAGCTTTGTGGCCTCAGATCCCAAGTAGGTTGCTCAGGTTTTTGCTGGGTTAGCAAAGGAAGGCCGAGAAGTGCTACTGCACTTTGCTTCTATAGTGTGAAATCCAGGAAACCAAGTGAAGCTTTGCACTGTTCTCCTCTCTGTTTCCCAGGTAACTACTGTGAGAGCTCAAGAAGAGAAACCATTTGCCACTTCTGACCAAAGATGCAAACCCAGGGCGTGTGCCAGCATCCTTCTTAAGCTGCTAGTAAAAGGCCTGGTTTAATGAGCTCAAAGCACGTCCCCTTGCAGTAGAGCAGCTAGCGATCAGAAACCTCTGTTCTAAGTGTATCTTATTGAACTTAAGACACCAAATTAATTTGGAAGCATTGCAGCTTTGTATATGTACACTAAGGTGGTTGGCAAGACAAGGATCTCGTCTGGAGGAGCTGTGTACACCGACCTGTCAGGAATACCTCCTGTGTATTAGTGGAGTTACTGCTGTCCCTACTTGCAGCTATAATGATACAGATTTTACTGGTGTTGGTATCAAGTTCTGTTCAGTAATGCTTCAGATAATGACTTCTCTGAAGGCTTCAAATGTTTCCAAGAACTTAGAACTACAAAAGCCACTTTATCACAAGGGGAGGTTTGAATAAGAGAGAGAAGCACTGATGCTGCTAACAGTTCTCTTCCTGGGGCCTCTTACAGGAAGGTCAAGACACACTGTGCAGAGCCCTTCACCGAGTACTGGACGTGCATTGACTACTCCAACCTGCAGGAGCTCCGTCGGTGCCGAAAGCAGCAGGCGGTGTTTGATAACTGCGTGCTGGAGAAGTTGGGTTGGGTGAGACCTGATCTGGGCGAGCTCTCTAAGGTAACTTCGTACCTTTCTGATTGGGTAGCCAGATTTTTCTCACTTTTTACAGACTTCTTGGCCAGGCCAGGTCTCAAACTCTTCTGCTGGCCAGGTGATTCATGAACTCTGCACTGGACGTTGTGGACTTAATAAAGTCAAGACTGTCAGTGTTCTCCAGGGTTGCTTTTGCAGAAGACTTATACTTGTCATAGACATTGACACTTAATCTTGGGTTTTTTGTTTTTGTTTTGTTTGGTTTTTTTTTTTACTTTTCCTGGTTCAGAAACCTTCCCTTTAGGAGTGAAGCTCACGCACAGGGAGATCCACTCTCTACTTGTGCATGAAATGCCCTTTCCCTCCCTTTTTTTAGAAGTACTCTGTAGATAGAAGCTCTCATCAGATCTGCAATGTGTCCTTAAGTGTTGTTTGGTGCTTCCTCTAAGTTGTGACTCAGTCTGGCTTTTCTGTTGACTGCTGTGAGGAGTTGTATCATCCCTTCTTTTTTCTTTCCAGGTTACAAAAGTGAAGACAGACCGTCCTATGCCTGAGAATCCCTATCACTCTAGACCTAGACCAGAGCCAAATCCACCCATCGAAGGAGAGCTGAAGCCTTCCCAGTTTGGCAGCAGACTCTTCTTCTGGAGCTGGTGAAGGGGGCAGACGGTGCTGGAGCTCCAGGGCACAGATGTTCTGCTTGCACATGTCCATTGTCCAGCATGCGCTGGCTCTGTAACGTTAACGATTAAAGAACCCCAAACTTACATGGCACAGTGAACTTACTTAAATGTACTCACACATCACAGCAGCTAAAAAACTACTTCCCTGTTGTGTGCAGTGCTCTGCAGTCCTATAGCCCTTGGACCCTCTTAGCACTGGTAATGTCAGTTGGTTGATTAGTGGCTACTGGGCTTGTGTGAGATCCATGTAAATGTGGCTCAAGTCTTTGACTACTGCTCCCATCGGTCCTAAACTGGCCTGAGACTATTTACTTAATGAGAACTTTACTTATTTACTGAGAGTGCTGCCACTTGGGTCAAGGAAACCTTGAAGATGAACAAGCTGTGGATGTCTTCCCCCAGTCTAGCAGCTGATCATGGTGTGTTTTTTCCCAAGGGACTCCTGTTTAGGTTTAACCTAAAATGTGTCTTGGAGCGAGGGTTTAGTGTTTGCTGGGTGTGAGCTCAGTGCTGGTCCTCTTCACACTGCCTACCAGCCTCTCCTTCCTCACACAGCCAGGTTAGTGGCTTCTGGGCCTTTATGTTTTAGTAGGGGAACACAAAGCTACTCAGAAAAAAAAAAATCACACTACATTTTTAACACCTTTAAGGAAAAATTATCTCCTAAAGGATCTTGACCCATTAAGCAGTGTAAGAAGGGGACTTGTCTCCTGTCAGCTTGAGGGGCTTGGGGCAGATCCTTCCCATTGTATCACTGAGATAACACTTTTTGATACAGAAGTAAATGAGCTTCCTTTCATTTCTAATATTTTTTGCAATATCTAAAAATTGTATGTTTCATAAGAAGTAGAGCTGTTTTTTTTGTCCACTTCTGTCCAATAGTAAGAACCTTATTACAAAGGACAGGAAAAATTAGATGAACTTGTTTTCACAAAGCTGGGTGTAGTTTAACTTGCTGGGGGGCCAGATCGTGTAGCTGAACCATAGCAAGGACCTGAGTAGTGCTTTGCTCCTTGAGTAGCCCAGCTTTGAGTAGGATCTGCAGATTTACCATTGCCTTGTTTGGGGGAGGGTCAAACTGTACTGGGTCTGTAGCTGCAGCATGTGTTTCTGATCCGTGGGGCTAGAGGGAAAATTGTATAATGTTAATCTAAAAATAGCTCAGGCACTGTGTGGCGGGGGGGTGCTTGCTCCTTTCTGCATGGGTGTGGGGGCTGAAACTCAAAGCAGGTGCTGCGGCACGTGTTTGCATTTTAATGCACACCTCAAGCTGTCTCAGCAGCTCCTCGTCCCGCTCTGCAAGGTGCTCTGCACCTCTGCAGTTTCTCCTTGCAGATCCCTGGCTGTGTTTTGGAGCAGCCACGTCCTGCTGGAGAAGAATCACCCCTTTTCTGCAGGGATGGAAATTGGGACGGGCTTGAGGTCTAATGACATTCAGCTGAGGGAGAGAAATGAGGTTTGGCAGAGTAGAGGAGAAATTGTTCTGGGATGTTAACACGTGTCACATCTGATCTCTTGTTGCCGACCCACTCCAATAGTTAGGCAACTTTGCAGAAAGACTTTTTAGATACTACTTACTGTGTTTTGCTAGTAACTGACTATTGTCAGCATAATGCATGAAGCATTGCACTGCAGAACATCTGCTTTTAAATAATCAGGCATGGGCATTCCAGTAGTCAGCCCCTAATTGTAATTAAACAGTATTTTTCCCATTAAGTTGCTTCTGAAAAGGACATGCATAAATAGGGGGGCAGATTTTTTTTAAACAGCCATTTCAAACCCCACCCTTAACACTGGCTGGAGCTGTAAGCAGGAAAGAAAAAAGAAAAAAAAAAAAAAAAAGGTGATTTATGTGGCAGCCTCAAAGGTTTAAGATCGTTCATCTGTTTCATGACAGCTGAAATCTACCACCTCTTGGGGCAGAGGTGGCTTTGCTGGTAAATGATGCACTGACCACATTTAAAAGTCAGGATTAAGGATCTGCTGGCCTGGATTCCCTCGGCAGTTTCACGTAGGAGTGGGCAGGTGAATGTGCAAAAGAGAACCGCAGGGGAGGACAACAAAGTGGTAAAGTCAAGTAGAATTCAGCTGTACTGTAAGCACTCTTTCATTAACCTCTTTGAGATAATTGCTTCTTGTCTTTTATCTCTTGGCTGAATGCGCGGCGCGGCGTTGCCCGAGCTCTGCCTCTGGGCGCTTTGGACGGGGCCTGCGTGTAGCTCTTGCTGTGCGAAATCATCGTGTGGCTTCACTCAAAGCGTCGATGCCCCCTTTGGAGCTGTAATGTTTTCTTGGAAACTTTAGAACAAGTGAATGTCAAGATTGAGTAAAGACCATAGAAGTATTTTTGAGGAATGTCTCTTGACATTTTTTTGGCAGATGGAGAGCAGCCGCGGACAGATTCAACGCAGAGATTTTACTGCTGATGTGAGAAGCGTTATTTGTTATGTTGGAGGCTCTTAGCTCAGCCAGAGCTTCTAATCACATGTGTCCAATTAACAAAATGCTGAGCCAGTGCCATGGTAGCTCACCACACCATGGGTTAGACTGGGCAGAACCTGCTCTGTTCTTTCAGATCATGGATGGGAAGAATAAAATCCTGGTGTGATTTCTGATCCTGGTAAGGGAGGAGCGTGTGCCTCTGGTGCAGTGGCACTGGCACAACAGCATCCTTCTGAAAAGAGCATCCCTCTCCAAGACATTTGGCAGCGAGATGTGCTTTGGTCTCAAATGGTTCTGCTTAACTCCCAAGGCAAAAGGGCTGGAGAAGGGTCACCTAAAAAGGCCAGGAGTCCAACGCCACTTACAGCCCCCGAACCTGAGAAGTGGGGGCAAGTAATGGGTGTTGTTCAGCTCTCTCAATTCTGTGGCACGTCATACTATGCACATTATCATTCCTGATAAAAATGGCACTCCCAAGAGGCAGTTCAGGTGGAACTAATCTGCCTAGAGCAAAATTCTCGTGCTCCTCTTCCTCTGCCTTCTACTGCAATATGGTTCTAGAATGGCTAAGTAAGGTAGATCCCCCCACTGCCCTTCCTAAGAGAACGGTCTTTATACCAAACATTTTTACCATCCTGCATCTTTATACCAAGGATTTATAACTTTAAAGAACCTTTACATTCAGGCCAAGGATATTCCTGTGAAGCCAGAGAAGAAATTAGCTCGGGATAACATTTTAAGCTCCTTTTGCAAGCTCGCTGTGCGCTCTTGGAGTAGCAGCGTTTAGAAACTAGGATCCATCTGGTAGTAACAGGAGATTCAAGACTCCCTCTTGTGGCTGCATTCAGCGGGTCTTGGGCATCTCTGTGAACATTCTGCCACTGTCAAAGTCCAAAGGCTGCTTCAGTATTGCCGATAGAAACTTGACTGGGTCTTTTGTCCCTGCTACAAAGTTCACTTGAACATTGTCTCAACTTGATTTTTCCTATATATGAAAACTCTCAAGTATGAAGTGAGAAGAAGGGGAGAAATGGTTTGAAAGCATTCTGATCCCCTCAATCACTTTTGATATTACTTAAGGAAGTTAAGGCAGAGCCAAGGTAGGTGGAGGTGGTTGGGAAATCCCAGCGTAGATTGTATTTGCTTCTCTGAATCCAGAAAGGAGGTGTCCCTGGTGGTGCAGAGAACAGGACAGTTCTTGACCTGCGTGCCAGTGGTAGCAGCGTGTGACAGGCAAACGTGGGAAACGGGTTAATTGAGTATTTAACTTTGTGTAAAAGCACATTATTTCTTTTTATTAGGAATAGACGTAACCTTACTAAGTGGTTTTAATAATGCAACCTTGCCCTTTTGTGGTTTTTCACATGAGCCCTTCTAGCTGGGGACTTGGTCTGAGTCTGTCCTAAGAGACTTGGTGCACAGTTGTGTGTGGTACAAATAATAATTTGGCAAAGGGAGAATATATTAGAAAATGCAGAACAGCAACCTAGAAGCAAGAAGTCTGGAGGGTGATTTTGGATATTAAGGCAGTGCATCAGCCTGGCAAGCAGATGCAGGTCAGTGATGCTGCTCGCTTGGCAGTGCAGGGGTTTCTGCTTTGGGTCTCTTTTTGCTTCCATAATGAGTTTCTCTGCTGCATTACATGTGTTTCGAAAGCTTTGGGAAGCCTAAGGCACTGGAACAGGCTGCCCAGAGAGGTTGTGGAGTCTCCTTCTCTGGAGACTTTCAAAACCTGCCTGGATGCATTCCTGTGCCACATGACCTGGGTGATCCTCCTTTGGCAGGGGGGCTGGACTCAATGATCTCTAGAGGTCCCTTCCAACCCCTACCATTCTATGATTCTATGTGGATGCCAGTTCCTCTTGGGCACAATGTCTGTGCCTGGCAAGAGCGATGCAGCAAGGGCAGGCGATGAGGAGAGTGATGTTGCCTGTGTGTTCTGAGACTGCCTGGCTAGCTGAGAGCTGCCCTGGGCTAGCACAGGGCTGGGACTAAAGCAGAAGCTGCTGGGACATGAAGAGCTTTGCTGTACGCGACTGGATCCAGGAATCAGGGCACAAAGAAAAGATGCGAGAGCGTTTTAATAAGGTAAAAGCTCTTCTATCTTGCCTGCATCCCAAGCATCTCCCCACTGCTGCTGCCCTTGCTGCCTGCGAAATAGCGCAGGTCATGTTTGTCTCTTGCAGATGCCTGAACAAAAGGATTCCAACCTGAGTGTTCCTGGGCTCTTGGCTGGGCTGGCGAATGCAGATGGTTCAAGTGAGTGTTTCGTTCCCGCTGTGTTCTGCAGCACAAAATGGTGAACAGCTTTTGCTGGTTTGATAGGGTTTAAATTAATTTCTCCCTTCTCACCAGGGGAAATGAGGGCTGGGAAGAACGGCCATGCCTGTCGCTTTGTTAAGCTTGGCTTTGGCTCTGATTCTGGCACCAAGAAAGGAAATAAAATACAGGGAAGGGGAGCTTTATAAAAGAGCTATGGGTCTGCTCCCAAGTTGATAGGTTAAACCGTACAAAACACCGACTCTGAGGCATTTGCTCTAACATTTGTAAAGTCAGCATGGCACCTCTGTTAAGGGCTGTGAGTCACCCTGAGGGTGGTTCAGCTCTTTCTGAGTAGCAGCACAGCCCTCTGCTTCCATGCAGACGGGAGTGAGAATTTTAATGGGGTCAGAATTACCCCTCTGGTTAGAGCACTGGCTGACCTCTGCTTTGTTCTTGCTGCCTCCCATTTAGAGCTGTGCAGAGCATGGAACCTGACCCATCTTTGGGAGAGAAAAGGGCTGGATGGAGCCCTTTAAATGGGAATCACATCAATTGTAACCGTCCGTCCCCTGCCGCCCCTCCTGCCCCCAGCCCGCATCTCTCCTCAGACTCCTGCATCCCAGCTCTGCCCGGCTGCTCCGGCGGGACACGGGCAGGTGTGGCCCGACTTGGCTCGGGTGGTCAGGAAGCTGCGGACAGCAGGCCTGACCCTGGCCATGTGCACGCAGCGGGAGGCTCTGCCTGTCCCCAGGCGCGGCCGCGGGCGCTCGTGGCGAGCCGGCGCTCCAGGCTAAACAGAGGAAGGTGAGGGTCAGCAGCAGAGAGCTCTGCCCAAGACTCAGGAAGCACATTTTGGCAGAGGAAAGAAATACAATACAAGCAGGGAGGGAAACTCAGCTTCCATCCAACCCCCTCCAAGAAGCTGTTGGCTCCCTACAGCTGCTGGAGTCTTTAGTATCAGTTATTGGGCTCTTTATTGTTACAAGCTTTCGTGTGTTTGTTTTCTGTATTTTACACCAGCACGTTGCAGAGGGGAAAGAATGGAGCAATACCAGAGTAGCATGAACCGGAGGGTAGAGCCCTGAGCTGGCAGACAGGCAACCCGGCTTCCCTTTCCTGCCTGACACTATCTCATTGTGTGGCCTTGGGGCATGTCACTTCCCTCTCTGCCCCGGCTCCTCTGTGCGATGGGGTGGTTCCACCCAACGGAGAACTCTCTGCTTGTTTACTCTTGTCTTTGTCCTTGTGAAGTGTCTGAGGGGAAGCTCTGCATGGCCACGGCGGGCACGGACCCATTGCTCAAGGGGAGCCGCAGCTGAGTGATGTTCTCCTTCCCTGGCTCAGCCCCAGCGTATGGGTGGGGAGGCAGCAATGGGCCCATCACCCTGCCCTCGGCTCAGGCTGGCAGCTGCCTGCTGTTTGAGACCCTTCCCTCCAGAGACTCTGCCTGTTCTGCCCTCTGCCAGCGTGCCAGCAGGCAGGCAGCGCTGTGAGAGGGAAGGCAGGTGGAGATCTCCCTGTCTGAGCAATGGAAGATGAGAAGTGCCCCTGAGCAGTCTTGGAAGGGTATTTCCCAGTTCTGAACATCACGGTTCCATCCTGCCTTTCAGAGACCTTCCAGCTCTGAGCTGTTCTTTGCAGCGGTGGCAGCACCGTGTGTGGAGATGGCTGTGTATGGGCAGCCAAGGAGCAGGATGGGTGGTGGAAATGGCTGCATACAGGCAGCTGAGGAGCAGGGGAGGTGGTGGAAATGGCTGGTATGAGGAGCAGGGGAGGTGGTTACAGGAGGGAAAGCCCCCAAAACAGATGTAGCACCAGTGCACAGCGCTTGTCCTGGCAAACCCCACTCTGCTCCCCATCATCACTTGCTCAGAGCCTTTGTTTCTTCTAACCATGAGTGAAACCAGTTGCGGGATGTTGTGCTCAGGGCATGACATAATCGGAGTCTGGGATTCCACTGGAGGAATCCTTTTGAAGATATACTGGTCTGGCTAATTACAGTAAAACTATGAAGGTGCTGCACTCCAAATGATTAACAGTTAATAAGGGGGGGGGAGGAGGGTCTGCTTTCTCATGCTTTTTGCTAAGAAACAAAGCAGAGCAATTCTGGCTCCATCAGTGGGGTTTGCTTTTAGGAAGGAGATTGCTCAGGGCACACTCACATGTTCTCACAAAGCCGTTGCCCATCTCTGTGTTGCTTAATTTGATTAAAAATAGAAGTCACTTTCTCGTTCCTTTCCCTGTACGTCGCCTTTCTGTGTTTCTTGAAGCCTGAGCCGTGACAACAGCCTGCAGGATTTATTTGCTCTTTGACATTTTCACTTTCTGATGCTCATCCTTATGCTACCCTGCAGAGTTCAGATCATGGCACCCACAGCGAGATGGTTGGAGGAAAGGCAGCATTGACTGGAAGTGCCCCCTTCCACCCTCGCTCCCTCCCCAAACACTCCCACTGACAAGACACTTAAAAAATTCTGAATTTCAAGATCTACTTCCATGTATAGTCCTCTTTAGCTGCCACTGTCCTTAAAATATTTGCTCTCCATCACAGAATCCTCATCATATTTTTGGGAGGCTGTGCCCCTACGTATTACCTGTGGTAAGTCCCTAGTGTCTCGTTCTCTGCGGCATGCAGGTCTGCTCCATCTCGGTGTTCCTGCCAACCTGTACCTGTGCGCTGCTGTCCCGTCTCCTGCTGATGTGCACGGGCTGCCCCGGGGTCACACGGGTCGGTGTCCCACCTACAGCTTCAGCCTCCATGGTCCATAGGTGTGAAATTCCGTGTGCTAAATAGAAGCTGTGAGGGGTGAATGTATAGACATGGAAAAGGGATGAGTGAGGGACCTGGGCTAAGCTGAAAGCTGGTGGCTGGAGATAGCAGTGTGACATCTGAAGCTGTGGAGGACCTTGGTAACTTCAAGTCCCACCTTGGGGTTTCTTCCAGTCATCACAGACCAACTGCCCCATGGATCTATGGGGGAGAAGGGCCAAGCCCCACAAGCACTGCTGGAGCCCCTTGTCCACCTGTCTCCAACATTTCCAGAGCACGGGCAGCTCCAGAGGAGCAACCAGAGCTACTGGGTCCTGGCGCTGGGCCGAGCCCATTGGTGGGATGTGGGTGGCTGGGCCCTGGCATGGCAGGCAAAGGGCTGTCGGAACAGAACTGAATTGAAATGATTCTTTTCCTCTCCCCTTGGCCTGTGAGGAAATCTTTTTCCATTTACTATAAAACATGGTTCTTAATAGTGCTGAAGTGTTCTACGTATTTTAAATAAACATGAGTGGATTTGAGCCCAGGAGGACATGAAAGAATGCAGCATTTGCAGGGTACCGGCCCGGCACACATGTCAGCAATTTGGCTGCCTTGTGTACTTTGGCTTTTAAAAAAGCATTTAAAAGTAAACAAATGAAGGAAAATCTGGCAGCTGGATTTCAAAGTAAATTGCTTTCAGCTGATATACCCCATTTCCAGCTTGCTTGGGTAGTATCAAGCCATACACATCCAGCAAGAAGAGCGAGCGGCCAAGGAGAAGAGCGGGGGCGGGAGAGAGAACAAAAGCAGGGAAGTTCTGTGGATTTAATTCTTCCATTTCCTTCCTTTGCACCAAACACTCCCTGCCTGTCACTGCCCTCATGTCAGACGGGCAGGTTCATGCTTCAGACAGCAAAGAATGTTCCATCTTCTCTTGGCTCCTGTTCTGCCAGGCTTTCACTCCCTTCCATCAGCCCTGGAGCTGGGATGGGATGGGAGTAGCATCCATGGGATGGCATTAATTGGTGGAGCTGAGCCCTATACTGAGCTGCGACCTGCAGTGGTGCTTGAGCTGCTCCATCAAACCCTCATCCTCACTGAGCACGGGGAGAGCCTCATCCCGCAGCACCCATATAGGACATGACCCCAAACCCCATAGACCAGTGGGATGAATCCACTCTTGATAGGTCCATGCAGGCGTGGGCCAGAGGCTGCCAGCCTGGGGGGGCATCACCCCTCTGCCGGCGGAGGGAAGCGGGGCTGGAAACGACAGAGATAACACAGTCATTAGAGGAGCAGAGGCTGTGGCGAGGCCCCGCTCCTCCGGAAGGGCCTGGTGAGTTCCCCCAGAGGAGGAGACTCAGCAAATGCTGACAGATAATAACGAGGTCCCAGGCTGGACAAAGAGGGGAGGTTGCTGAGGTCACGCTTTGGCTCAGCTTTGGGCTCCTTCTGCTTTGACTTGCGTTTCCTCAAGTTTATAAAACTTTCTGTGGGTTGGTTCAGTGGAAAGGGCAGAGGAAACTGGTGAATCTTAAATCCTGGTGGTGGGGGGCCAGGACAGGGTTGCTCCGAGCCCTCCGGCAGACCCTGCACACATGGCAAAGGGGCTGTCAGTGGTGCACACTGCAAGCTCAGGGTGAGGGCAGCAGCCACCAAGTGACGCTTAGGGGCTTCCAGTGGAGACATGAGCTCCTGCTGCAGCACAGAAAGCCCCGGGGTGGCCTTGGTACGAGCGCAGTGGCTCATGGCCCCGTGGATGGCATTGGTGGGACCTGCCTGTGTGGGCAGCCATGGCATTTGTCCACTTCTTCGGGAAGCGAGGCCTTGCGGCAGACAATGCCACGCTTGCAGGGTGCCCCGCTGTCACCCCATGCCCCTCGAGCACCCACGAGCCAGGGAGGGAGTACCACAAGCCCTGCTAATGGCTTTTCTCCTCCCTGTAACTCAGCAAACAAGCTCCCTTTCCTGGCTCAGGACTCAACCTCTGGGCTCCTGGCTATGCAGAGGTGCTGCCGGCCGTAACCTCCCAGGCAGAACGTGCGGGGCGAGCAAGGTGGAAGGCAGAAGGCAGCCAGGGCTCAGCCGGCGTCCTCGGCACGCGCTGTTGTGGCCAAAGCCAGCAAGGCTGGCTGTGCCTGCGCTCCGGCGCAGTGCTCATTATCCCCTGGCACGGGAGGCCCCTGGCACTGGTGTTGGGAGCTGGCAGCAACCACACGCACCTGCCGGCACCAACGAGCTCACCGGTAATTTCTTGGCTCTCATTAATGTGGTGTAGAGTCATTTTTTGGGCCCTTTCCCCCTGCCACCCACATGGGCTCCAGCACCATGCCCAGGCTGGTGGCAGATGGAGCTGCTGAACTTTGCTCCAGCTTGGGAGGCACATCTGCATCTTCTGGGTCCCATCAGCTTTGCATCGTTATTGTTTAATGTTGTTTCTGAGAGCGAAGCAGCTGAGTGGGGCCCCCACCGTGTCTCCCACAAGCTGCAGGGCACAGGGTCTCCTCCATGCTGGGAACGGCCACCCTGCAGCTGCCCCAGCTCTGGGAAACTCGGTGCCCCTGCAGCACACGCTCTCTGGGGACCACTTTGCTTCGCCTCCTCACACAGGGTTCGGGTTGTTCCCGCCTGGCTTTTGCTGCCTGCTCCAGCTGAAGCGAAGCACGGCGGTAGCCACCTTCGCATCCCCCACACCAGAGGGTTGCGTTCAGTCTCAAAGCGCAGAGGCAGCGACCGTGGGTACGAGGTGGGGAACATGGGGATCACTGCAGGATGGAGACAACCCTGGTGGAGACAGTTGTTCTGGATGTCCCTGTGATTAACGGGAAGAATATGTAAATGTATATGGCCGTTGCCATAGCTACAGCAGGAATCCCGGCTGGTGCTGGGGAAGGCAGAGCCCCCAGCCCAGTCCGGGTCAGGATTTGCATTCCCAGCACAGCAGAACCCCGCAGTACTGGTGTGGGAGCAGACAGGCTGTGCTGACCCCCATGCCACCACCACGTCCCCAGTGTGGGCAGGGGGACTGTCCTCAGCCCTCTGTCCCACTGCTCATCACCCTGCAGCCACCAGCTGCTGCACAGCAATGTCAACCTGGGGTGCTGCAGCTCCTCACCAAGGTGGGTGCACCCCTAGCCTGGCCGTGGGGTCCCTAGGGGGAGAACACCTTCATGGGAGGGATGTCCCTCAGGTCCCATGGTCAGGGCTTGTCACACAGCAGCAGAAAGCCAGGTGGATGGGGATGCTCAATGAGCCCATGACCCTCCCACTCCAGGTGCACCAAACCCCCAGGACCACCCAGCACACCTCACACTAAGGAGAAGCCCTTCCCAGCAGCTCGTTTCTGGCTGATCCTATAAAGCTGGGAAAGAAAGGGGCTCTCTCCTGTAGGGAGACTGTAGAGCCTTCTTTCCCTCCTGCCTAGAGCTCTGGTGAGTGCTGTGCGTTCAGGACTGCAGGGAGGGGGGTTGTGCCATGGATTCATTTGTGTCACCCACGAGTATGGCTATCACTAGCCATGGCAGGAGCCCTTGTCTGTTGGTTGGCATCGTGTGTGCTGTTGGCAAGTGCTTGTGCCCCTGCGCGAGTCCTGTCCCCCAGGATGTGCCAGGTGGCTGCACTACAGGGGGAGGTTGAAACTTGTTGGTGTTCAAGTGCTCAGATCTCCAAAGTTCCTGGTTATCTGTTGTTTGCACATCCCCTTCCACCTGCCAAGGGGTGAGCAAAGGCAGTTTAAAGCTCTGTGAAAGAGACCAGTTCCTCCTGTAAACTGAGAAATGTGGGAGGGATGAGAGCTGTGCCTGCACCTGGCGGAACTCTCACCGTGGGTGGCATTGCCAGGCTGTGGCCCTTCTGGCTATGGAGGCTGCTCAGTGATGGGTATCAAGCTGAAAGAGTTTGGTTTTGTCTTTATTCTCAAACTATTTTGCAAACCTGGCTTGAAGCAAGACCCTGGGTTACCACTCCCAAACTGGAGCCCCTCCAGGCATGGCTGGCGAGGTTGGGCAGGGACCCTGTGGTGCCAGCACAGCCCACAGCTGTCCCTGCACCAGCTACAGCCCCTCCTGGCTCTGGCAGCAGGGGTTTGGGGACCCCCAGTGGTGTGGGGAACCCTGGCCCCACAGCCCCCTCCCTGACTAGCACTGGGTTTCTCCGCTGTCCGATGGCTGGGCCAGTGCTGACGGGCGGCGTGCGCGGCCGGGCTCGCTCTCTGCTGTTTCCTTATAATTTAAGAGCCTTCCTCACATTAATCTTTTTATTTTTATTTTGACAAATGTATGTTTCCAGGAAGTTGCTGAGGTCAAAGCAGCATCTGTTGCTCGTTATTTTGGGGGATGCAGAGGGTCTTTGTGAGGGTTTCCAAAGCAACAAGGAATTAAGTGGTTTGTAAAGCGGAGAGGAGGAATGAGGAGCGGGCAGGGGCTTCCCGAAAGGCGTCTGAAGATGCTGATGAAAATCAGACCAGCTCGCTTCTATTTTCTTAGAAACTTGATCTATTTTTCTTGTACCACTGTCAGCCCAACTCCTGTAGTTCAAGTACTTGGCCACCACAAGCTCCGTGTTTTGGTGCTGGGATTAGTGTGGCCCCAGCCAGATGCACTCTCCTTGGGTCACGCTGCGCTGGCAGGGAGGATGTGGGCACTGTGGGATGGGAGCAGAGAGATGCTTTTGGGAGCGGCAGCACGTGTCCTCTGGTGTGGCTCTGGCTGGGGACACAGACTGGGGACCCCCAGGACAGGTACAAGCTTTGCTCCCCCCAGCTTCCACCTCAACATCGTCTCGTCCCCCAGAACCGCACCACAAATCGCCCAGTGTGTCCCATGGGGGGGTCTGTGGCAAGAGCTGCTTTTTCTTGCAAAACAACCCGAGAAGGGTCCAGTGCCAAGGCGAGGGCTGCGAGGAGCCCAGGAGATTTATCGCTGAGGAAATACTTTCTCCAGTAAGGGCCGGTGGCCGCAGCAGGAACAATGGGAGATTCGCAACGTGAACAAAGCTGATTTCGTTCTTCTTTTTATCGATGCGTTTTCCTTGCGGATCCTCCCTTCCTGGAAGTGGGAGATGCAGCTTCCCCCGCGCGCCGGCCGTGTAATCAGCAGGAATGGCCATATCCTGGCTGGGAAGCGAGCTGTGAAACGCTGTCGCCCACCGTGATTTATGAGCCTGTGGCAGCGGCCAGCGGTGGGGCTGGCCCGGGGACAAGGTGCCAGGGCGCGTGCAATATCCACGTATTCTTTCTCCTCCTCGCCGGGTCCCCAGGGAGCTGCCAGAGGAAGTTAATGGATTAGACACACACGTTCCACTTGATTTTTATATTTTATTGCCGTGTCTTTCCAAATGCCTTTAGCAGACGCGCAAGCACAATGGGGTCGGGCGGTGAGCATCCCGGCCGGGCGGGCAGCGGGGCAGCAGCCTGCCTGGAAAGGTCAATACAGAAAGTGTTTGCCTGGGGACACGGGGACAGCCTGTCCTGAGCGGGGATGGTCCTTCCCCACTGGGGAGGGCTCACTGGGGCTACGCTCAGCACCGGCTCTTTGCTGTGGAGGAGCAGAGTTAAGGTGACACCAGCTCTTCCACAGCCGAGCCAACAACCTTAGGGCATCACAGCGTCCTGCTCACAGGGTTATTGGCACCCGGCATAGTCAGTAGGCACCGAGCAGGTCTCTCGCCATGTCTGGAGCTGTAACGTCCTTCTTGGGGGGCTCACACCTGGGAAACGGGACAGCTTTGCTCCTGGGCTCGCGCTCCTGCCACGCCGCATTATGCAATCCTCGATACCGGGAATATGAAATAATTATTCTAAGTGATCAGATTTTAATTATGCAACACAGAGGATGATTATTGTACACCAAATTGGTGCCGAGTGCTTAGTTATGTATATGCCAAATTTAGTCTATACTATTATACCCAGTGGGTGGCCTTAGACAATCAGGAAGTAATTAGTTTTGCTGGAGGTTGTTCTCCTGCCTGGTTCACTGTGCTGTCTGGGGAGCGTCTTGCTGCGCTCTGTGAATACCGCGGGCTCGGAGTTCAATACCGTCTTTTTGTGACAAGCTAATAAGCTGTCTGCATGGCGGCCTGTAATTAGCGCTGTCGATATTCATTTGGAAACGGAGACCGCGCTGAGCGACTCTGCCGACGGCGCTTCCCTTTGTCGAGGCTCTCGGCCGGTCCCTCCTCGCCTCTGAGGAGTGGCGATGGGTGCGGAGGGATGGGGATGCGGCCGAGTGCCGGATGCGCTCATGTGGGTGCGGCACCCTTGGATCCCCACCGCAGAAAGCACCTGGTCATGAGGGGATTGAACCCCTGAGATCGAAACCTGTCCCCCACCCACCACCGTGCTTGGTCTTGATCCTCATGGGGTGCTGCCATCAACCCCAGGCACGGGGAATCCTGGTGCCCTGTCCTGTGCCGCTGGCTGGGGAGGCTGAGCTGGTGTGGAGTGTGAGGGTGATGGGGACGTGCAGGGAGCTTGGGCAGGGGGTGGGAATCCTCTCTGCAGCACCGTGGGCTGCTCCCAGGTTGCCCCAGCCATCTCCAGGTGATTGATACCAAGGTGCTGTATGTTCATACATTTCCTGCAGGGTCTGAGCTTGTCTGTTGGGGTCTCCCAGAATTTCTGGGGAGCCTGGGGCCATGTTGGACGGGAGGTCACTAGGGCCACAGTGGCATTGCCACCCTGGGATGCCATTTGCAGCTGGTCAGTGTTGTGGGGCACCAGGAACCAGCCACGTATATGGGAACAGCCTGGATCTGCTGGGTGGGAATTGTCTGAAGTACGGAGCAACTTTTACCTCTGTTACACAAAGGAAACTTTCCTCCTCTTTTTGTTGGAGATGCTCACTCCATTGAGATGATTGGCATACTGGAGAGCTGAGAAACTAAATTGTTTATACACTAATGAATAGAAGCTTGATTGCAAGATCCTGTTTGGAAAATTATAGTGCTGAATTGAAGCCGTACAATTACATCCAAAATGCTGCATATTCATTTCATCTGCTTTGCATAGAGATTAACAAGCGAGCCCTAAAGCAGACTCTGAAATTAAAGCTAACACCAGATTTAGTCACAGGTTACAAACTAAATGGCATTGTTTGATGGATATGAATCTTTACCACCTGCCTGCCTGATGATTGCTAGCAGCTTACCAGACAGCAAAGGAAAAAGTTTCTTCCATGAAGGAAGCATAATAAGATGCTGGGCTGGAAGTGCCCCCTCCCTGCACAGGCAGCCCCCCCCACAGGCAGATGTCTGCAGTGGGCCCAGGGAAAGGGCTCCCTGCTCCCAGCTCCGTCATGATGGAGGCTGCACCCACTCTGTGGGGATAGGGATGGAGAGTGGCCCTGAGACCCCCCTGCAGAGGTCCTGGGGGCTGGGTCCATCCAACTCCAGGGTTGGGCCCTTCTGTCTGTGGCCACCCTCCTAAATGGGGGGACAGTGTTGAGGAGGCCCCTGGGCAGACAAGGATGCCATGGGTTCCCTTCCTTGCCTCGGAGGGGTGAGGGCCAAGGTGCTGCAGAGAGCAGGGGTCTCTTGCTCCTCCCTTTGTGGTCCTGGCTCGTGGCTGGTCCCATGCCACCCCACAGCATCAGGCTTTGCTGCCATACCTGGGATCTGCCTCCTGCCCCTGTGGTATCCCCATCCCATGTGCTGGGGCCAGGGTTCATCTGGGGAGCAGAAATAGAGACAAGAAGGGGTAAAGGGGGTGCATGGAGAGCAGGCCCCTGGGCAGGGGCTGTCACAGGCAGCAGCATTTGGTGCCATGTGGCACGGGGTGGGTGCTCAGCGCTGCTGGCATTCCCAGCGGGGACCTTGCTGCTTTGGGAATACCTGGGGAGAAGGGTCCCCAGTCTGCACCCAGGGGCAGCAGCCTGGGGGTCCCTGTGCATAGGCCCTGTCAGGGCAGAGACCACGACACTTGCTCTGCAAATAGGACACCTTTATTTTTTTTCTTTAAAAGTCAGTTACCAAACTGCAGTGTACTTGACTCCTACGGGGGGCTGGTCTGTCTCTACCACGCTATGGGACAGCCCAGCTGCTGCTTTACAAGCCCCCAGGCCTGGTCACCAGTGGTGATGCCACTGGCTCCTCCCGGCCAGCTCTTCAGTTGCTGTGGCTGGCTCTGGTGTGCATGTTCTGTCACCCCCTCAACCCCCCTAGGGAATAGCACCATGCCAGGGACAGGCAGCACAGCTGCTCCAAGTCTCCATTTCTCCTTGACACTTTCCCAACTTGACCCTCCAACACTTTCCCAATGCCCTCTTGCAAACAACCAAGGTGGATGAGCACCTCCTTGGGTCCCTCCCCAGACCTGTCCAGGCTGAAGGGGCCATGTGGCACCATTAGGGCCTCACCTCAACCCTTCACCCAGGCCTGGGCTTCTACCTTAAACCTTAACACCTCCCAGGACACTCACATTTCCAAGTCCAAACCCAAACTACACTGTAACACCCTAAAATCAGCACAATGGAGCAGCCTCCTGCCTAGAAGCCACCAGCTCCTCAGAGGTGTGGGAGGGCTCTCACACCCTGACCCCACCTTGGGGGGTCACCCACCACAGCAGAAGGCGCTCAGCCCTGCACCTGATTAGTGGCTTCTGGGGGAGTTGGCCTCAGCTTGTGTGGGCAGTGGCTGCTGGGGAGCAGGAAAAGGCACCTGTGGAGGGAGGCAGTGGTGGCTTTGCCAAGTGGGGACAGGGTGGTGAGGCTGTTGTCTCCAAAAGCAGGGCTGGAGTGGGTGTAGTGTGGTGCTGGTGGACACAGGCTGCTCTGGAGAGATCCAGCCTGTGGCAGCCGGGCAGGGGAGCAGCACCATGGCCATGCCACACGGCCCTGCTTGCACTACTACTGTGGGTGGTGACTGATGACCTGGGTTAGTGACAGCACTCGTCTTTCAACTCCTGGGGATGTTTCTGCCACAGAGCATCCCATGGGGAATGTTGGGTTGGTGGGAACCAACACCTCTACGCCCCAACCCTGAGCAGGTCCAACCATTGCCATCCCCGTCCAACGAGCCCTGACCTTTAGCAGTGTTGTCTGCCAGCTCCACACCCTCCTGAGCTGCCCAACAGGCAACGGCACAAATCCTGCCAGGGGATGGGGACAGTGCCCAGTTGCTGGGGGGAGGCTGGGGCTGGTGTGGGGCTGCCATGGAAGGGATGTAGTGACAAACACAGGTTGTGCCCCTACCAGTGCAGGGGTTCCCAGGTCTCATCCTGCCTGGCAGACCCATGCATGGTGGGGGGAGCTGCTGAGTGGGATGGGGACAGCAAAGGGATCTGCTTTCCAACCTGGACACCCAACCCCAGTATGGTCTGGTGGAGTGGGGTGGATGCAGCTGCTGGGACTATCTGCCAGCCAGCTGCCACCTACTGCCATCCTGCTAAGGGGGGACCCTGCTGGGGTCCCTGGTAGTGTCCAGCTCTGGTTCAAGCAGTTCATCTTCTGAAAAGCTGATGTGCAAGCAGGTGTTGTCCATGGGGGAGAAGGGCAGCGTGCTGTCCGCAGGGCTGGCCAGGGTGGCCAAGTCCTTGGCCAGGGCCTCACTGGCTGCAGAGTCATGGATGCTGGCCAGGGGGGACATCTGTCTGCTCTCACCAGTCCTGTCCTTGCCCAGAGCACGGTGGCAGGTCCCAGTAGGGATAAGCTCTGTGCCGGAGGCAGCGCTCCATGCAGGAGTCCTTGTCTCGGGGTCCAAGAGAGTGAGAGAGCTGGCAGTGATGCTGGTGAGGTTGGAGATGCTGGGGCTGGGCAAACTCATGTGGGCAGCGCTCTCGGGCTTCACCTCCACTTCTAGGCTCGGAGACGTCTTGCTTGACCTTTTGCGTAGGATGGGTGGTGGTGGGTTGAGCTTGGGAATGGGCTGCTGCCGCCTGGGAAGCAAAAGCAGAAGGAGGAGGTGATGGGCAAGTTCTTACCTGTCCAGGGGGCTTGGGATGACTGCCCCAGGCTCTCCAGAAGACTTTTGCTGAGTCCCGTCAGTGTAACCCATTACCTATAACCATTGGAGCTGGGTGAAGTGATGTGGCAGTGACTGTTCCATGGCAGGGGGACAGGTGCAGGGCAGGCAGCAACCCTGGGGGGGGACATGGTGGGTTCCTTGTGCCACATTATTGCACCTGAGCCAGTGCACAGCCCCTGGGCCACCTGTCCCTGCCCAAGCGCCCAGAGCCCAGCCCTTCCTCCCCAGCCCCTGCTGCAGGCTTTACTGCTGCCAGCCTTCCAAGGTGTGGCCTGGGCAGTGGGAGCTCTGCTGGGCAGCAGTGGTGAGCCGGAGGGTCTGCTCAGGGTGTTCCTGTTCCAGGCCACAGGAGATGGAGTTGGTGCATCCTACCTGTCCTCATCCCCTCTGTCTGTGTCATCCGCCTTCTGCTGGCTGCTGCTGTTGAGCAGAGCGAAATCGCTGACCTCAGAGCCCTCCACACGCCGGCTGAGCCCGTCCTGCACCTCCAGCACAGCCAGGCACTCGTCCCCCTCCTTGCTGCTGTAGTGGTGGCCGCCCCTCTCCAGGCCGATGAGGTTGAGGTAGGAGTCCCCAGGGCCCAGGGCTGGCAGTGAGCCGGGGGCCACAGGGCTGCCCAGGATGCTGGCAGGGGTGGAGGTGGATGGCAGGTGGACATCCAGGCTGTAGTGGTTCTTCAGGTTCAGGGAGAGGGACTGAGCCAGAGACAGGTTTTGCAAGGAGCGGTCAACTACAGAGAGAGTGACAATGGATGTGTGAAGAGCAGGGCATCTCCGAGTCAGCTGAGGTTGGAGATAGACCAGGGAGAGGACCAAGCACCCCTGCACCATGAGTGGTGCAGAGATTTTTCCAGAGCCTGCTGGGATGGTATTTAGGAGTGCCCCAATTGCTCTCCATGACTGCAAGAGGTGCAGAGATGCTTTGAAGCCCCCTCCCCCCCAGAGCCTGCTGGGATGGTGCTGGGAGCATCCCAACTGTTCCCTGGGCCTGCAAGGGGTGCAGACATAGTCCAGAGACATGGGGTGCCCCCAGCACCCAAACAACCCTGGTGTGGGGGCCGCTGTGCTCACCTGGCTGCCGATGTTGCTCCCGGGCTTCCAGCACCGTCAGCTGCCGCACCAGTAAGGAGACGTGTTGCAGCAGATCACGGTTGGTTAACAAGAGCTGCCGGACCCGGGCCTGCGCTTCGATCCGCGCCGCAGTTTCGGCCGCCAGCTGGTCCTTCAGCAGCTGCACCTGCGGGACGGGGCGATGCGGGGAGGGGTCGGTGCCGGCCGGACTGGGTGATGCGGGAGGGGCCCGTGCAGAAGGGACGGGGCGCTGCGGGGAGTTCGGTGCCCGCCGGCCGGGGCGATGCG